>JAFEMH010005891.1:0-145226 GCA_022495995.1 Adenophora triphylla var. japonica
GGCTCCCTCCCGATAGTATCTTTCCGCACCACATAACGGGCCGATCCAAACGGGTTCCCTCATTTTCCTGTGGGGTTGTCTCGGTAGGGGCTTCACTTTCAAAGACTAAGTCACCCTCTTTGATGTCCCTTGCCTTGACCTTTTGTCAAATGCTCGGCCATTCGCCTCCTCGATAGGCTCCGGGTATGCTCCATGGCTTTAAGCCTTCTTTCGTCGAGCAGTGGCCAACTCATCATGCCTGGCTGACGCAACCATTCTACTTCGTTGACACCGTTTTCCAGAGGACCCTTAATGACGGGATTTCCAACTCCACCGGTAACACTGCTTCCATCCCGTAAGTTAGGGCAAAAGGAGTTTCTCCCGTGGTCGTTTCCGACAGACGTTCGTAGCCCCAGAGTGCCTGCAGCTTTTCGGGCCAATCGGGACCACGGGTGGTCATTTTCCGGATGCTCCGTTCGAGCATCTTATTAGCAGCTTCCACGGCCCCATTAGTCTGAGGTCTGTACGGGGACGACTTGTGGCGAGTGATCCCGAACTCGATAAAGCAATCTACCGCAGCCCCTTCAAAGTGTGACCCATTATCGAAATGATCTCATTGGGCACCCCATATCTACACATTATGTTTTCTTTGATAAACCGGGCCACCTTCTTGGAAGTGAGGACCTTGTAGGACTTGGCCTCTACCCACTTGGTGAAGTAGTCGATCGCCACTAACACGAATTCATGCCCATTGCTTCCGTCGGGGCTATCTTCCCTATCACGTCAATACCCCAAGTTGCGAACGGCCGTGGAGTCGCCATGCGCATGTGTCATGAGGCGGGAGATGGTTGAGGTTGGCAAACCGCTGGCACTTGTCGCACGCTGACATGCCTGACACACCGGCCATAGAAATCCAAGAGTAACCCATTCTCGAGGATTACTTGCATCAGTGGCTCTAGCATTCATATGAGGACCGCAGGACCATTGTGGACTTCGGTCATCAACTCTTTGGCTCCTTTCTTGAGTGACGCACAAGAGGAGTGGTCCTCGATACCGCTTCTTGTACAAAGTTGCCTCCTAGGAATGACATAATGGGAGGCCAACCTTTTCGTGGCTTGCAAGCTCTTGGCTTTGACACCTTCTTTTGGCCTACCTTCTTCATCTCTTGAAAGCCGACTCTCCATCTTTGAGGAACCGGTAAATTTGATTTGTACCACGGTTCCTTGATAGGCTCAGTCCTGTGTCTACTTCCACAATGTAAAGCCGGGGCTTCTCTTCTACCCACTCAAGGGTTTTATGGCTTTTCCTCGAGGATCTCTACCAAGGAGGCTAAAGTAGCAAGGGCATCTCGCGAACTGTTTCTTTTCCCTTGGCAAGTAGTGGAAAGTCACTTCTCCGAACCACCAAACTCCTCCATACGGGCATGATACCGCGAAGATTAGGGTCCACAGCCTTCCATTTGTTGGAGACCCGGTTGATGATCGTGGCCGAGTCTCCATAAACTTCGAGCTCCTTGACATTCCTTTCTAAGGCAGCCTCCAAACCAAAGAATGCAAGCTTCGTACTCGGCGACATTGTTCGTGGCAGGAAGTTCACTTGAGGGCTATGGGTGTATGCTCATCTTTCGGATCGACTCGCAGCATCCCTACGCCATTTCCTCTTTGTTAGCAAAACCCATCAAAGAAAAGCCGCCATCGGTTTCGTGCTCGACTACAAAGATCCCTTCATCTCTGGAATTGGGGTTCGTGCCCGCGGTCCTCACATCGGGAAGTTCGCTGCATGGTCCGACAATGCTTGGCCCTTGATGGCCTTTCGTCACATAGCCGATGTCGTACTCGCTAAGAAGAAGGACCACTTTGCTAGACGCATCGAGAGAGAAGGCTTATCGAAGATGTACTTGATGGGGTCCATTTTTGAGACCAAATTCACAGGTGGGCTTCGCATATAATGCTTCAACTTGCCGACTACCTGCACTCGCTCCCGCACAAGTCTTTTCACATGCGGAGTAATTGAGCTCACTTCCCCGCAGCCTTCCGCCGACAAAGTAAATGGCATTCTCTACCCGAGAGTCTTTCTTCTCCCGAGCAAGCATAGCCCCAACCGCCGTATCGCTGACAAAGTGAGATAGAGCGTAAGAGGTTTCGTCTATGCGGGGGCATAGTACCGAGGATGTACTAAGTATGCCTTGATCCGGTCAAAGGCATCCCGGCATTCTTCGGTCCACTCGGTATCTACATTCTTCTTCATGAGCTTGAAGATGGGCTCGCACATAGTGGTCAACCGATTGACGAAACGGCCGATGTACCGCAGCTTTGCCCATAAAGCTTTTGACTTCGTCCGGGTTCGAGGTGGCCTCATGTCCATAATGGCTTTGATCTTTCTGGGGTCGACTTCGATACCTCGCTCCGTGACCATATACCCAAGCACTTTTCCCCTTGTCACTCCGAAGGTGCATTTGGCATGGTTTAGTCTCATGGAATGTTGTCTCACTCTCTCAAAGAACTTTCGCAGTCAACAAAGTGCCGCCCGTCCTCGCCTTGGAGTGAATTATCATGTCGTCTACGTAGACCTCAATCTCCTTGTGGATCATGTCATGGAAAAGCGCGGCCGCCGCCCTTCGATAAGTAGCCCTGCCGTTCTTGAGCCCAAATGGCATTACCGTATAGCAGCAAGTTCCCCACGGTGTGGTGAAGGCCGTCTTTTCTTGGTCTTCTTCGGCCATCTTGATCCGGTTGTAGCCTCGCAAAGCCATCAACGAAGGATTTGACTTCGTAGCTCATGGCAATGTGGAGTCCACCAGATGTCTATGTTTGGCAAGGGGTAATCGTCTTTGGGCCGGCCTTGTTCGCATCCCGAAATCTACACAAAGAAGCCGCACCTTCCCATTGGCCTTGGTGACGGTCACAATATTGGACAACCATGTCGAATATTCGATGACTCGATGAATCCTACCCGCAAAAGTAGCTTCTCAATTTCTTCTTTGACCCGTAGAGACCACTCGCTTGATTTTCCTCAATTTCGCTTATCGGCTTAGCATCCTGTGCTAGAGGGATTCTCGTGCTCCACTATTGAACCTGCCTAGCCCCTAAGCATATCCTTGTACGACCACGCAAAGACGTCCATGTATTCTCCGAGCAAATTAACCAATTCTGTCCCTTTCAACCCCCCGGAAGAAGTTTCCAATCTCGTGTCTCTTTAGGTTCCTCGACAGCACCCAAGTTCACACTTGTCAAAACCTCCTCACTTGGGCCCGGTTTTCCTCTTTTCGTAACCCGCTTAAAGATTTCTTTAATGTATTGTTCATTTAGTGTGTTTGCATCTTGTTCAAATGATTCATTATTAATCGTTGTTAAGTTTTGAGTTAATTTATCATTTGTTAAGTTGGCAATAAGGGGATAATCGTAAAGATCCGTCATTTCATTCAAAGCAAGAGGAAAGATGACATCGATTACATATTCATAATCCTCGTGCGTGAGGCCTTCGGATGACTCGTAGGACCGGAATTCAAAGATTCCCGACTCAACCGTATGGACAACAGGTGTTTGACACGACCGGGTTGAGAAGGACGGGGTACTAATCCAAGCTCCGCGATCATTTGCCGCCGCACCGCTATCTATCGGCCCCGAGAATGTCTCCCAATTCTTCAACGGCATCTCTCGCCTTAGTTACCAAAGTGCGGGATCGAAAGGATCTTCACCACCGTCTCCAATTACGGCAACTACCTCATCATCTCGAGCCGAAGTCGATCAAACTGGGATCCGTGCTTCTTCATCAAACAACTTTTGCAAACCCCACTCACCGTCTTCACTATTGCGCCTTCTATCCGTCGATCTTCTAAGAGCTAACTCAAAGGCGCGAGAGGTCCATTACCCCGATGCCGACTCTTTGACACCTGTCTCGAATTTTCTTTGAAGACATACTCATTCTCCGAACGGTAGTGGTAGCCCCTGTGAATGTCTCGGCAAGTCAAGGAACATCCTTCGAACAGATTTGCCGGTTTTCCCCTAACCTTCTCAAGGTTTTCCGTAAGGGTTCTCCTCGTGGAGGTCTCGATGGTCATTTTCATCATATTGAGTCCCACCTTTTGTAAAGTAATGGGTCGTGGATAAACTGTAGGGATAGAGCCGGACCCCTTTAGCTTTTCTCGCCATCCCGAGAGTTCGGTTTGTATCCCAAGCCATATCTCGGTAGTCTCTGCCTTTACATCAATGATGGTATTGCGACCCTGAGTCTTCTCGCCCAATCCAAGCCCCTAAGATAACCCATTTTTCTCATCATTCTCATAGCAGGGGGATTTTATCTAAGTAGTGGTGAGGTCAAGGCAACACACTTGTGCTTTGGAAGAAGCTATAGAGAATCCTGGCCAAGGCAAACCCTTCATCATCATGCTTAATTTCCAATATCGGGATACCTCCAAAGGCCGGTTCCTTCCACCGTGACACTATCTCCGTAGATAGTGGTGATAGTATCATCACTAGACCGAAATTTGACGCATTGGTGCAGAGTAGAGGCCACTCCGTTTATCCGGTGGATCCAAGGTCGCCCTAGCAAAGCAAAGAAACGAGATCGGAATGTCAATCACTTGGAAGTCAACATCCATGACCTTTTTCCGAACCACAACTTGAGAGTAGCAATCCCCAAAACCGATCGTGCAAAGTGGAGTCGTAGGCCTTAATAGTCTCGACTAGAAGGCTTCAAATCCGTAGGCTTCAAATCCAATAAGTCCATCATTTTTGCCGGGCAGACGTTCATCGCACCCTCCATCAACTAATACCCGTGGCAATCGACGTTCTTCCAACCGGACTGCGTGATGTAAAGGGGTTCGTTATGACTCAGCCCCATACTTTGGCGGTGTCCAAGTCGGTGAAGGTAATGATGTTTCCATAGTGGATACTTCCAATCATTTGGACGACCTCATCTCGGGGTGACATCTATGGGCACCATGGTCTTGGCCAAACTTTCTTCTAGCTTCACTTATGAGGGTACGAAGAGGTTAACAAGGACCACAAGGAGATATTGGCCCGAGTACACTTCAACCGAGTCAAGCATCTGGATCCTCCTTGTCGTAGTCCGGCTTTTCTCGCTTCGGTTTATAGGGTCTTTGTCCGTTTTCGGCTCGTAGACGGCATTTCTTTTATCACCCTTAGGCCGTTTCAACACTCATCTCGTCCTGACCGAGTCATCACATAGACATTAGACTTCTCTCGATCATCATTCCTACCGGAGGATTCTCGTCGCCTCTTTCAAAGTGAGAGGCGGGCTCTGCCGGCGTATGGCCAACTCTCGCTGATTACATCCGATTAACCGCACCGCCGGAGGCATAGGCGGCTTCCCGAATCTCGATTCCGTGTTACCGGCTTTCTCTCGACTTTTTCTCGAGTTCCGACTCCTTAATTGGCTCAACAATGGCCGGGTTTCAACTTCACCTTCCTCATTTAAAGCCTTCACAGCCTCGTTCAAGCTTTTCAAGGTCAACATGCAACAGAATTATCATCTTCGTAGAGTTTGGAGTCTCTGTGAATGGCTTCCTCATCCGGACCTAGCAACTTTTTCAACAGAGTGGGATCACATTCCTCATCACCGTGCCAAGCATGTCCCTCCTTTCTCTAGGGGTTAGTTTTCCGACGGCATCTTTAACATTGGCCAAGCATTTTCTCAAGTGGGAAATTCCATCATCGAGAAGGATTTCGCGGGTCAAACCTCATGGCGGGTTCCTCGTTCTTTACTATCGGGAAGGTTTTCTTCCGGGCTTTTCGGCTTCGGGCTAACCACTCCTCTACCGTTCCTTTCCGGCACTTCGACCGTGTCTTCCCTCGGTATCACTACAAGAACTCTCGTGAGAACTCTCATCTTGACTCGATGACCAATGAGGGCAAACGCAGTCGGGATACTTGACGCCATATAAGAGGTATCTTGGATTCTTCCTCCGACTTGGGAATTACCAAGAAAACATCGTCGTCATCATAGGATATAAAGGGGACCGGGGTCGCTTCAAACTTTAGGACTCTTTCCAGGCATCCATACACTCTTCTTCGTACAAGGTCTCAGTGGGTGATTCTCAAGACCGCAATGGAGTCTACTCTTCCCGACGGGGTTTAGCTTCAACGACGCTTACATGTTCTAGGATCGGCGGGCGGAGCCCACTTCCCTCTTTCGCCTAAAGCTTCAATTAAGTCCCTCCATTCACCGACCAAGTCTTTGTAAGGAGTATTGAACTCTAGATGTAGAATTCGTATGCCGCCTCATCTCGAGCTCGCATCCTCTTTCCCTTCCGAACCTTCACACATGTGCTACGTACACATTTTGAAGTGATACCATCCCCTATTCCAGTCCGTGGTTTTCTACTTCATCTTGCTCTCCAAATTTCACTTTGGTCGACTCCAAGTTCATTCCTTCTACCGAACCGTCATCATCAGAATCCATCCATTCCTCGTTCTCATTTCCGACCGATTCTTCACTACCACCGTCCGGGAGATAGGCAAATTCACTGTGCGTTGACAAAGTTAGAAAGGTCAGTTGGTACCGGGATTCCAACGTAGGGAGATTTGGCTCAGCCGAGAGGAGGGAAAAAGTCCCACGGGGTAACGCAGGGGTTGCATGACTGGGATAGCCGCGGCGTTTGTTCTCTCGTTGGTAGGGAACAAAGCCGGGTCTTATCTCGAGAGGAGAGGGTGTCGGGACCCCGATGGCTTGGGATACCGGAAAGGACCGAAAGGGACAGCTTTTGGCAAAGGATCATATGTGACTGGAGGAGGGCATCGTCATAGGCTAGCTCTTCTTCCCTAGTCATCTCGGTTACCCAAACCAAGATCGTTTCTCTCGTCAAATCGCCATTCTCGACTCTCTCTCGGATCGATAAACTCCGAGGATTCTCGCGAACCTGTCTCGAGAATTCCCGCGCTAACAAGTCGCTGACCCGGTGTTCTCACCCACTTCTTTCTCGCCAAGGGAAAGGGATAGGAGAGGTTTAGACTCTGGGTAGGTGTTTAGCCGAAGGCTCAAGCAATATGCAAATTAAGAATCTTCCAAATTTACTTAAAATGTTGTCTTTGATTAATTTCTATTTGGTTGGAAAAGGGGATTTGCCCTTCTTTTTCGCAACTACTCTAGATCCCGGGATCGCCGGGTTCCGTCACTACGTCTATAAGCCCCTCGTATTCCACCCGTATTTCGACCTCCTGTGGTGGACAGCCCCGGGCGAGGGTCCTATAGGGCACGCGGATCCCACCGACCGAGAGAGAAGAACGCTCCTAACGGGTCTAGCGGGTCATAGGAACTTTTAACGCATGAGCGATGCAAATTATAGTCAAGGCAATACCGGAAAGTCTCGTCTTCAAATTTCTTGATAGAATTTCTCTGCAGAATTTCGCCAAGGCGATTGACGTTTTGACTTTTCGGTAATGTCCGAGAAGATAATAGGCATGGGTCGGGCGGTAAAAGCCGGATGACACAAAGGTCACATTGAACTTCGTTGCATACGCCGTGCGTGAGTCAAAATCGAAGTCAATGCCGGGTCAAGATCTTGCCAATTTTTCCTTGTCGGAATTTTGGCAGAGCTTCGCTTGAGCGAAAGATCTTTGGATTTTTTGGCAAAGACTCGGTCTCGACTCTTACGCATTCCGTGCGGGTCAAGGTCAAAGTCAATGTCGGAGTCAAGATTCTACTAATTTTTCCTTGTTGGAATTTTGCGTAGTTTCGCTTGTGCGAAGATCTTGACTCTCCATTATGACTAAGGCTTGACCTTTACTGGGATATGCGACTGGGCTATATGACACGGACTAGACCAAAAACCAACCAAAAGTCACGGTTTTTTGAAACGTGTGACACGGACTGTGCATTGGTCGACACTGGCCGGAGTTTGGGATGATTCCGTGCGCGCCCGGGAGCATCGTAAGGTCTGTCCGTGATCGCACTCGATAAAACCATCCCGGGTTTAAAGGGACGTGCGTGCAAAGTGTACAGGATATATAAGGTGCGCGTAGTGTGCGGTCTCCTAAAAATGTTCCTTTTTGAGTTAAAACAGAGATTTTTATAAATGTGTTTTAAAGGAATGATTTTTGGGACGGGGGAAAATGCAAATGCTTAAGCACGTAAATTTTTCTCGGGAGCCCCCCAAAGTCTTGGAACTGAATAGCCCCAAGCCGCCAAGGCCGCATTAACTTCAATTTTTCCCGGTGGAATTAAAGCCACGAGGTCGTCCTGGCCGAATCCAAGGAGGATTGAGCCGTACGACCGCATGGATCAATTTTCCGTGTTCCACTCCTTTGCTATTTCGGGTTGTTTCCCGTTCAAAGTATGCACAAATCCCAAGATGCAAATGATGCAATGCAAGGCAAAGAAAGCAAGCAAAATAAACGGAATCCGCGATGGGAGTCTAACCCGCTCAAAGGGAAAAGCTTTCTTTACTTTTTTTCGAAGTGATACCGGTACGTGGGATTGTTAAACCACCGTTTATCCCAAGCCCCTGGGTTAGGGAGCGATACAGAAGGTTAGTGGTTTCCACCTATATACTGTATCGTTTATTTTAAAAATGAAAGCTTTTCTCCTTTGGGATGTCCCCAAATGAGTCGCCAAACCGTGAATGTGTGCCCAAATTTGGATTCACGCGAGTTTGAAGACATCCGGTTTAATTTGAAAAACGGAGACGCCACGCCATTTTGATTTCCTCAAAACTTTGAAAAAAAGGTTTTTATGGGTTCGGAGGTTAAGTTACCCCTTTGGAAGAACGGATCGTCGTTCACCCAAGGTGCCTTGCCGTAGCAAGTCTCCCTAGATTCCGTTTATCGTGCTTGCTTGCGTGCTTTCTTGTGTGCATGTGTTTGAATAGAGGGGGGGGGAATGTCCCAAGTTGTCTTCCTGACGTACAAACCATTTATTGGTTGTCGCTCGAGATTTCTTGGATTTTATATATTCGGGATTTTGATCCCGTCCTCATCTTGGACTTGTGATCATCGCATTTTAACCTCGACTTGCGTGATCGAGAGAAGGACTCTCTTTTATAGTCCAAAAATGAGGTTCTTTAGGAAGGAATGTCCTTAGCCCATCAATCCTATACCTTAAGACGATCGAGCTTATATGGATGCTTCATGCTCGTCTTAAGTGATAATCGGAGATATAGGGTTCAAGGTTGTCCCTTTCTAAAGAGATTGTGGCACCTTTAATGGAAGAAACGATGTAAAGATAGGATCTTTACACCGGTCCGTTCCAAGGTTGCTAATGGGGACATGGGGAAATGCATGTAAAAATGACATTTTTAGTGAAAAGATGACATTTTTGGGTTGCAAATGATGCATTTGATTTAAAAAAGTGATATTTATGCAAATGATGCATTTTTATGAAGAAATTGATACTTAATATGCAAAGGATGCACTTTTATGTAAAGACATGATTTTTATGCAAAGGATGCATTTTTATGTGGGAAAATAGTATTTAATATGCAAAGGATGCATAAAGATTGTATTTTGAAAGCAAGGGATGCTAACTTCATGCAAAAATATGATTTTTAATGCAAAGGATGCATGTAAATGGATTTTAGGTGCAAATGATGCATTTTGAACATAAAGATTGCATTTTTATGAGCAAAGGATGCATAAAGATGATATTTTTATTGTAAAAGGGGGTTTTTAGGTGCAAAGGATGCACCTTTGATTCAAAGATTACATTTTTAATAGCAAGTGATGCCTATTTCATGCAAAGGGGGAAGGGGGGTATGATAAAGATATGATCTTTAATGATAACTACCAAGTCCCAAGCAAGATAATGACAATATATGAATGCAATGAGCAATTTAAATCACATAGAGCAAGTAAAATGCAAGGTTAAGGGAGTGAGAGGTTACCAATGGTGGTGGCCTCTTCTCCTTGGGTTGAGCTAGGTGGAAGGACCAACTTTGAGGATCTTCAAGGAGGAGGGAGGTGGCTTCTCGCTCCTTCACTTCAACCTCTTTTTCGTAGGAATTTTTGGGGGTTTTGTTGAAAAAATGTGTATGGAAATGGGAAGAGGAGGGCTCTATTTATAGGCACTGATAAGACTAATGAAGCCGTGCGGCTAGGAGTCCTTCCTAATGCAGCCGTGCGGCATTATCCACAATGACTCAAAGCATGTTTCTAGAATCATGCAAGGTGGCAATTCTAGAAGGTTTTTGTAATTAAGAAAAACATGTTTCTTAATTACTAAGCCTTCCTTCATGACCCTTAAGAATGGTTTAGGACAGAATTTAGGAACTCTAGGAAAGTCCCGGAAATTTACCGGAATTGCCGGGGAAATTAACCGGAAGGCATGAGCCAGATTTGGATACTTACAAGTCTGCGATGCTTCCCGTGCGTTGAAAGGGAGTGATCCAGATTGGGGTACTTACAGAAGCCCCTCGACGATGTCACTTACGAAGGAAGTGGGGTCTTCGATAAGATAAGGGTCCTGATCTGGATCGCGTGCTGAGAGAGGAGGTGACCGTGTAGGTCGGTTCGTGAGGACGTGGCAGTGTCCTCTTGTGTGACCGTTTAGGTCAGTTGTGAGGATGTGGTGGTGTCCTACTGTGTGACCGTTTAGGTCAGTTGGCTGGACCCTTTGATAGGATTCCTACGTATCACTAGCGGGAATCAAGCCTGATCGTAGTTCATTCGTGTGTGAGTGTGTGCGCGTGCGTTGCCACGGGGCAGGACTACGTGTCCTCATTTGAGATCGAGACTGTACGTGGACATCCCGCTCTTGGTGACCATTTAGGTCGGTTGGCTGGACCCTTTAATAGGATTCCTACGTATCCCAAGTGGGAATCAAGCCTGATCGTAGTTCAGAAATGGTGAAATCGTGAGTGTATGCGGACGTGGTGGTGCCCTGAGGTGAAGTGATGTCATGCATGAGGACGTGTGATGTCCTCTGACGGAGTGATGTCGTGCATGAGGACGTGTGATGTCCTCTGACCGAGGTGATGTCGTGCATGAGGACGTGTGATGTCCTCTGACTGAGGTTGTGTCATGCATGAGGACGTGTGATGTCCTCTGACGGAGGTTGTGTCATACATGAGGGCATGTTATGTCCTCTGATTGAGGTTGTGTTGTGCATGAGGACGTGTGATGTCCTCTGACTAAGGTTGTGTCGTGCATGAGGACGTGTGATGTCCTCTGACTGAAGTGATGTCGTGTATGAGGACGTGTGATGTCCTCTGACGGAGGTGATGTCGTGCATGAGGATGTGTGATGTCCTCTGACTGAAGTTATGTCGTGCATGAGGACGTGTGATGTCCTCTGACTGAAGTGATGTCATGCATGAGGACGTGTTATATCCTCTCGACCGAGGCTGTCAGCTGCGCGGACGTGTTATGTCCTCCGGACCGAGGTGACGTCGCATGAGGACGTGTTATTTCCTCTGACTGAGGTTGTGTCGTCATGAGGACGTGTGATGTCCTCTGACTGAGGTTGTGTCGTTATGAGGATGTGTCCAGGAGTATGAACCTGAATTGGGACCTAGTTCAGGAGTATGACCTAAGTTGGGGTTTAGTTTCAGGATTATGAACCTAAATTGGGACCTAGTTCAGGAGTATGACCTAAGTTTTAGTTTCAGGAGTATGAACCTAAATTGGGACCTAGTTCAGGAGTATGACCTAAGTTGGGGTTTAGTTTCAGGAGTATGAACCTAAATTGGGACCTAGTTCAGGAGTATGACCTAAGTTGGGGTTTAGTTTCAGGAGTATGAACCTAAATTGGGACCTAGTTCAGGAGTAAGACCTAAGTTTTAGTTTCAGGAGTATGAACCTAAATTGGGACCTAGTTCAGGAGTATGACCTAAGTTGGGGTTTAGTTTCAGGAGTATGAGCCTAAATTGGGGCCTAGTTCAGGAGTATGACCCTAAGTTGAGGTTTAGTTCAGGAGTATGAACCTAAATTGGGACTTAGTTCAGGAGTATGATCCTAAGTTGAGACTATTCTAAGGCGTATGGACCTAAGTGAGACTATTTGGGGGTGTCTACCCTAAGTTAGACTGTTTGGTGGTGTCTACCCTAAATTGAGACTTAGTTCAGGAATATGACCCTATGTTGAGACTATTCTAAGGTGTCAAGACCTAAATTGTGACTTAGTTCAGGAGTATGACCCTAAGTTGAGACTATTCTAAGGCGTCAGGACCTAAGTTGGGTTTGATGGTGTATTTTGTGAGTCATGTGAGAACTTTGTTTGTGGGAATTTTTAGAAAGGAATCATGTCGTGCTGGGATTCTTCTTTTATGTGGTGTTTATTACAGCTATGTCTTGCATTTGAAGTTTATTGACGTACCTTTGTTGTGTTTACCTGCAGGAGGAGGCACTTTTGTGAGGAAGAAGTTGAAATGTTGAGGACGTGGGGCGCCTCTGACTGAGATGAAGAGGACGTGGTGTCATCTCAGGCTAAATTGCTGAAGTGTTTGAGGACGTGTGGCGCCTCTGACCGAATTGCTGAAGTGTTGAGGACGTGGGGCGCCTCTGACCGAGTTGTTGAAATGTTGAGGACGTGGGGCGCCTCTGACCGAATTGCTGAAGTGTTGAGGACGTGGGGCACCTCTGACCGAGTTGTTGAAATGTTGAGGACGTGGGGCACCTATGACCGAGTTGTTGAAATGTTGAGGACGTGGGATGCCTCAGGTGCTGGACAAGGAGAGGAGGGATGGCTCATCTTCTTTTTCCTTCTTCGTTCTTACTTTAGAAGACTTCTCGGAGTTATCTAGTCAAGGAAGGTGTTGAGCTCACCGAGGATGATGACGTGGCTGGTGAAGGCGTCGAGATGTGGGAGTCTTTACCAGGTGGTGCTGATGACTCAGAGTAGGACTCCTTTTTTGTTTCTTCGTTTCTGTGCATGTTAGTGAGGAGAGCAACAAAATATTTGTATTTGTATGCACAATGTATTCACATGTAATGAACACTTTCATTTTCGCTTTAGGGATTGTTTCTACTCCCTTTTTTTATGTTTTGTGCATGTCGCACGAGCTTGAAATGCTTGTGGTATATAGAGGCTGAGACAGCTTTGGCAGGTTTTCTGAGCATTTGGGGGCTGAAGAAGCTTTGACAGTTTCATGAGCGATGGCGGGAGTGATGTCCCTGGGACGTGTTTTTTGGATGTGGTAGGCCATTGCCGGGCCGGTGAGTACATCATTCCCTTAGTTTCGGGGGAGACTTTCCACGGCATGGATCGCCTGGCGATGGGAGACTGGTTCATATGTGGAGGAAGCCCCTGCTTTGGTCACTTTGTGGTTGCGAGAGAGGCTTCAAGCAATGCATGTGCTTCTGACATCTTTTAGTACATAGACGTTTGCTCAGGGACCTCTTGTCTTGGATATGGATCAGTCCGCTTGGGAGAGGTGGATGGCTCGACTTGGCACGCTTCAGATCCGCTGGTGGGTTCCTCACTGGGGGATTGAGACTAGTAGAGCCTTTCAGGAAGGTTCCTATGTTGTCATAGTTCTGGGTTTGTCTTGGTCCTCTTTTTATGTTCCGTCGCTTGTTTCCAGGCAGTTCGGGAAGAGGCGGGAGCCTTGGTTGGAATGACATTACTACTATGGAGGTAGCTTCTTTCTGCATGACAGATCCAGATGCCTTTCTGTATTTTCTGAGGTTATGGACGTATTTCACTTTCCCTTCTGTGGTGCTCCTTCGACATCGGGAGAGTGTCGTTTTGACCACCGAGTACCTAGATTGGTACGAGCAGCATACCAGGCAGACCCAAGTGGTTTTGGGGAGCAGGTGCGAAGCAATTCTAGGGCGAGGTTGCCATCCAGCTACAGCCTTAGAAGTGCAGAAGCCTGGTCTAACCCTCAGAATGTGACGGGAGACACTTCATTTGACTATGAGGCCAGAGTTGACCGACTGACGTAGAGAGATCCTCTTTTGCAGACTTGGAGGGAGGAGATCTGGGCCGAGGCACGGGGGAATGAAGCTCTGCGAGCTACTGGATTGTTTGACTCGAAGGGGAGGACCCCTGATCTCGAAATGAGAGAGACAGAGTTGGCTCACGTGGAGCGAAAGAAGACTCGCCGGGGACGAGGGAAGAAAGGAAAGAATGGCGAGGGGACAAGCGCGAGTGGTGCGGAATGACCTTCTAAAATTCTAAGTATCCTATCATTGTCATTGCAGACACATTAATTGTTAAATGTTTTAAGTTGCCTTCTAGCATGTTGCGAGTTTGAGAGTAGAACGTGCTTGAACTCATCAAGAAGTGTTTTAACTGTGATGATTTGTGATTTACTTTTAAAGCTTTGTCGAGATGCAAAATCTCTTTCTTGCTTCTGCATGGGCCTTGGCGGCATCCAACTTTTGGAATTTTGTGTATTCCTTAGACCGAACCAATGAAGGCTGCCTACGTTCCCCTTGAGGGGCTCAGGTCTACGTAGTTCGACCCTCTTTTGTGGGAGAAATGACTTGTGATGTACACTCGCAAGGGCGTATTTATTTTTGAAAAGGTGGGAATGGGTCCCCTTTTGTGTGAATGCCTTATTTGATGTAGGCACAAAAGAAATGCTTTTGGGTTTGACTCTTTTGAGAGAGTATGATCACTGAAAAGCTTGTAAAATTGTATGGAAGCCCTTGCTGACAGAAAATCAGTGTTTAGCTCTATTTTCCTATTTTGTTAGAAAAAGAAGACTTGTCGAGACATCTGAAAACTTGATTTGTTCACAATGATCACATGTTTGCTTAAAACCCTTTGTTGATGTTCGGGTTATTCAACAATAAAACTTGATATGCTTGATTAATCATGAGGAGAAAGTCAACCGGTATCAAGGATTTGTGGATTTGTATGTGTTTATGACCAGACCATTTCTGGTTGCCTACGTTCCCCTTAAGACATGGAGCTCAGGTCGATCTAGTTCGGGGGTGCCGTGTTTGGCTTCGGGGCAAGGGCGATGAATATTTGTGCGGCCTTTGTGAAAAGGCTCGGAAGGAAGGTTGAATGATGAGGCACGGGTCTTGAGGTGATTCCTTGACAAGTCGTATTTGACGACAGTTTCAATGAATCCATTGCTTCTTGATCATTGCTCTCACGGGGAGAGGAAGAATTTGAATATCGCTTAAGGACTTATGATGCGCTTTTTCCTTTGCCTTCTTCTATTGAGCTTCTGACTAGCGGTGCTGGGTCCTCGGCTCTTTTTTTTTTTTTGAAGCTTCTGCTTGAGCTTTTTTTTTTTGAAGCCCCTACTTGAATTTGCTTGATGCATATGAGGGGGAAGGAAAATCCCCTAGCTTGTTGTTGACATAAGAGCAATCATTTAGTGATGTCGCTGCCGTCGTTGACTTGGTCAAGGTGATGGTAGGGATGTGATTTTGGAAAGTGTATGGCTTGATGGAGGCCTTTATGTGGGGTATGGTAAGGTGTATGGGGAGCTGTCGATTGACTTTCTCACATCAATTAATCAAAGCATTAATCATTCGAGAAATTATATTTTGAGCAATGCAAGTGATCACATAGAACAAAACCATTTCATTAAATGTAATGTGGGGTGCAAAATAATGTCTCAAGTCTAGCAAAAAAAGAAAGAAAACTTTCGTATGGAAAATTGAAGACTTAATTACAATGTCCGAGAGGACTTGATTGAATGAGAACAGTACTAGAATCTACGAGGTTTGACTGTATAATTTTTTTGTGTTTTTTTTAGTGTAGAGGGGGGAGAAGAAGACTCGATATTCATTAGGCGAAGTATCGACGGAGAATTTTCCGATTTGCGTCTATGTAGACTCTTTAGCAGTTCTCAAATTCATTTTGGTTAGAACCTTCTCGGTAGCTTGGGCCCGATTTTCCTCTCGTTTGACAACATGCTTAAAGATTGCTTAATGTATTGTTCATTTAATGTGCATGCGTCTTTATCAAGTGAATCATTATTAACTATTTTGATTAGTTAATTTATCATTTGTTAAAGTGGCAATGAGGGGATACTCAGAAATGTCAAACTTTTATTCAAAGCATAAGGAAGCGCGGTTTTTGTTACAAATGCATAATCTTTAGGCGTAAGGCCGTCAGAAGACTCGAGAGACTCAAACTTAAATACAATAGACTCGGGGTCTTTTATTTTCGAAGATAGACTCTAGGAGACGGGGGGTTAGACCAAGCTTCCGAACCTATCTCTTCTTGCTGGTTGTAGGTCCTGAAAAGGGTAACTCAGCTCTTCAATGGAATTTTTGATGGGCTTGAGGGAGTACAGAGGACTCGTCCATGCCGAATGCTACCATGTTCACCCTATCGTTCCTGGGGAATGGATTTCCTACTGTGTTGGGACCGCAGGGGCGTTTCAACTTTCCTTCTTCAATTAGCCTTTGGATCGCTTGTTTTAGTATGACATAATTGTCGGTGGTGTGGCCGGGGTAGTTGTGAAAAGCGCACCGCTTGCTCATATCCATGTTCGGGTTAGGATTCCTCGGCTGATAATTCTCAAGGGGCTTGAGCATGTTCTGGTTCACCAGCGCCTCGAACACTTGGCTTAGATGCATTCCGAGGTTGTCGAAGTGCTGAAAATGCTGCGGCTGGGGAGGATTGTTATTTCTCGGGGGCGCTTGATCGCGGCTTCCTTGGACTCCGTTCTAAATGTAGTGAACTGCTCCGGCAGCTTCTTTTCCATTGTTTGGGATAAGTGCCAGATTTGGTGGGGCTGCCCGGTAGCGGAAGGAAGAAGTGGGAGTGGCCGCTGTCTTTTGCAGGCTCAACGTCTTTTAGAACTTGGTCCCGGCATTGACCATGGCACGACGGTCGGGATATAAGTGGTGGCTAATTAGGTCCCTCAGGGATGGTTTGAGGCAAGAATGGAAGATGTCCATTTGCTCTTCCTTGGAAAGCGGATCCATTATCTCGCTTAGTTTCCAGTTCCACCTTTTGTAAAAATCACCCACAGGCTCGTCGTCCTTTTGTTCGGTGGCTTGCAGATCATGGCGGTTGGTTTCCCATTCGAGGTTGGCGCGGTACTTCTCCAGGAAGATTTCGCTGATTTGATCCCAGGTGGAGCGATTTTCAGCCTTTACGTTGAGGAACCACCTTAATGCCGTGGATTTGAGGGAATGCTGGAAGTGATCCGCCATTTGTTGTGGGGTGGCCCCTTTGGCTCTCATTCCCAAGACGTAGGTGTCGATGTGGGTCTTCGGGCATTCTGTCCCGTCAAACTTTTCCATTTCTGGCATCCTGAATTTTGGAGGGAGTGGAACCACCTTGCTCGGATCTGTGGGCATAAGGGAGTCCTTCCTAGAATTGGCTAGTTTGCCTTGCATGCCTTTCATTTGTTCGACCAACCAAGCTATGTGAGGGTCAGCAGGCAGAGGCAGGCTGCCATTTTCTGGGATGGAAACTGAAGATGGAGGTGGATTGGCTGATGGGATCGCCATTCGGGAGTCTTGGGGAGGTAGTTGAGTGTATACCATCTCGTATCCTGGATTGTTGCAATTGGAGCCAAGGGCGTGATTTCTCGGACTACTAAGGGTTGTGTTTAGGAACTGGGAATATGTTTCATTAGCCCCAAGTGGCAGTCCAGCGGGTGCATGGTTTGAAATGTCCGGATATTCGCTTGGGATGTCTGTCCCTGGCGGACATTGGGATTTCATATTATGGCTGCGAGGCTCATATAGAGGCAAAGGATTGAATCCCGGAAAATACCGAGATACATTGGGATCTGGGGGAGCGGGCCTATATGTGTGCTGGTGATATTGAGCTTGTGGTGCAGGGCCGGGAAACTGTGGTTGGCAGATCGGAGCTGCTTGACTGAGGCTCTAGTGAAGCTTTGAGCGGAAGCTACTTTGCATTGCCGGATTTTTGTAGGTTGGTGGAGGTGGGACCTGCTGATAGCTTTGGGAAACTGGGGGAGCGGGTATTTTCTCGTCTTCTATCAGAATGAAGGTCCCATCAATTTGGGGAACGGCGATGGTTCCGCGACGGCGCAAGGTGTCTACGATCCAGGCTTGTTGTTCTTCTTGGTGCTTCTTGAGAGTTTCGAAGGCTCGCAACACCTCCTCCATTGTCTGGAGGTTTCTCAGCAGGGGTTCCGTTTCCTCTCTCCGTTATCTCGTCGATCCCGCCACGGGGAGTAGCGGATCGCTCGACCGCTGAACCGGAAGGGCTGTCGGACCTTTTAACTTCGATACTGAAAAGGCGGCTCCAGGGTACTCTCAACCACTCTCGGTTTGCTGGAGGGGGTGACGGGTAAGATTTAGACATGGGAAGGCCTTTTTTGGATAAGGGGGAAAGCTCATGTGACATGCGGTTTCCTTTTTTTTTATTTATTTATTTACGGTTTTTTTTAATTTACTTAAAACAGTGTTTTCTCAGAATCCTAGGTAGGTTGAAAAAGATTGCTCTTCTTTTTCGCAACTATGCTAGATCCTGGGTCAGTGGAGACCATCAGTGCGGCTATAAGCCCCTCGTTTTGCACCTGTATTTCGACATCCTGGGGTGGACAGCCCCGGGCGAGGGTCTTATAGGGCAAGCGGTTTCCACCGGCCTAAAAGAAAAATCCGAACCTAAGGACCGAGCCTTTCATGTTCGTTTTAATGCGTCGGCCATGTGAATAGTGAGCCGAACCGGCACCTGAGTCAAGATCGAGTCGAGAGTTCGGCATGACCTCTCTTTACCTTGCTTGCGCAAGGGATCTGTGACGTTAGGCGTTGACTAGGTCATATTGTCATAGCTGACGTATTAAAGGCTTAATGACATGGTGTCATGTGGGCATGGATGTATATCCAGGACGAAGCATTGTCCGGGTGTAGCTTTGGAAATCAAGATCGGGTCAAGATTTTAGCATGACCTTTCATCGTCTTACTTGCGCAAGGGATCTTGAGTTCCGAGCTTCGACCCTGAAAATGACCGGCATGGGATATGTATCCAGGCTGTATGATACGGACTGGGTAAAAACCAACCGAGTCTTGACAGAGTGTGACGCAAGCGTGCATGCACTACAACAAAAACAGGTTTTTGTGGCACTTTTTAAAGTGCCACAAATGAGAAAAAAAGTACTATAATAAGTCGCGTCGGCAATACTTTCCGGCACTTAAAAGTGCCACAATTTTCCGGCACTTTGAAAAGTGCCACAATTTTCCGGCACTTTTAAAAGTGCCACAATTTCCGGCACTTTCAGAAATGCCACAATTTCCGGTACTTTCAGAAATGCCATAATTTTCGGCACTTTGAAAAGTGCCACAATTTTCCGACACTTTTTAGAAACGTTGTGAACTGCAATTAAATAAAAAAATAAAAATTAATTTTACCCCTTCCCCCAATTTAATCTCAAATCAGTCCCTTAATTTTTTTGTTCTCAAATCAGTCTTTGATATTTCAAGAGTTACACTTTGCTCCTCAACTTCTCATATACTCAAATTAGTCTTTATATATTTTTTCTTTTCAATTTAATCCCTTACAAATAAATTAATTCTAAAATCAACTATAATTTCATTTGGCTGTCAATATTTAATCACCCAAAGCCACCACCAAACACCACCATCGCCACTAACCACCTCAATGATGCAAAAAGCCACAAACAAAAGTTCATTAGCAAGCACACATATCTGGGAATATATACAACAATTCAACAATTACACTTTGAACCACCACCATTCATACACCACCATCCATCCACCACAACAATCCATCTCTAAAAATTCAAAAATGAGATTTTTAATTCAAAAATCAGATCTTGAAATATAGATCTAGAAAACAACATTAAACATACCTAAAATATTCAAACAAAAAAAAAAACGAGAATTCCCGTCACTGCTCAAATCATACCCAGAAAAAAGCGATTTCCCGCTTCGTTAACCGTTGGATCTTCTTTAAAATTTCAGGGTTTGTTCGCAACCCCTAGGCGCCCATTCTGAACGGTAGAGATCAGAAAATAATTACCGGAGAAAGAGTTATGTTTGTCAGAGTAGGACAGAAAGAGGGAGAAGAACTGCTCAAACCATACCCAGAAAAAAAGTGATTTCCCGCTTAGTTAACCGTTGGATCTTCTTCAAAATTTCAGGGTTTGTTCGCAACCCCTAGGCGCCCATTCTGAACGGTGGAGATCAGAAAATAATCAGCGGAGAAAGAGTTATGTTCGTTGTAGTAGGACAGAGGGTCCGCTCCCGAGTCTAAAAATGGAGGTGAAGGGAAGGAAAAGGGAGGAAATGGGAGCTCATTTCCTCCCACAAGGCGTGCTCCCCGAAGTTTTTGAGCGAGGAAAGGGAAAGAAATGGAGGCCTCATTTCCTTCCATTTCAATCCTCTCGTGAGTGGGCGGATTGGGAGGAAAGGAAATGTTGCCGCCATTTCCTCCCCCTCCCTTCACTTACCCTCCCTTCCCTTCCCCTCCCGTCCTCCCCCTGCAAAACTCGGGAGCGGACCCAGAAAGAGGGAGAAGAAGATGAAGGTTTCTAGGAAGAAGAGGGAGGCGCAGAATGAGGGAGAAGGAGAGATGAGGGTGCCAGCAAGAAAAGTGGGTGCATTAGGGGAGAAGAAGATGCAATTTAGGTTGAAGGAAAAATGAGGGAGGAGTGGAAATGAGGGAGGCGCAGAGAGAGATGAGGGAGTAGTGAAGTGGGTAGGATTTTGTTTAGGAAAAGTGGGTGAATTAGGACCATTGAATTCGAGTGTAAAATTAATGGTATAGATTGATTTATTGGCAATTCATGTGAACAATAATGAGCGAATCAAAGAAAAGTATCCTTTTATTTTCGTGGGATGAATTTGGACCATTGGACGTAATGTATTTAATGGTGAAGATGTTTTGAGCTAGTGATCCACGTGAATGCTTGTGTGTCCAATGAAATATTGTCACCGCTTATATTTATTTGTATTTCACAAAAAAAAAAATGCCGAAAAATTAGCGGCACTTTTAAAAAAGTGCCGAAAAATTAGTGGCACTTTTGTAAAAGTGTCGGGAAATTAGCGGCACTTTTTCAAAAGTGCCGGGAATTTAGCGGCACTTTTAAGAAAGTGCCGGAAAATTAGCGGCACTTTTAAAGAAGTACCGAAAAATTAGCGGCACTTTTAAAGAAGTGCCGGAAAATTAGCGGCACTTTTGTAAAAGTGCCGGAAATTAGCGGCACTTCTAAAAAAGTGTCGGATATTTGTGGCAGTTTCTGAAAAGTGCCGGAAATTTGTGGCACTTATTAAAAAAGTGCCGAAAATTGGTGGCACAAAATTAAGTGCCGGATTAAAAGTGCCGGAAAAAGCCATTTTTCTTGTAGTGATGGTTGACACTGGCTAGGATGGGATGTTTGGAATGATTCCGTGCGCGTCCGAAAGGCGTCAGGAAGACCAATCGAACTGCAACTGAGACCACTCCGGATTGAGGGTTGTAGTGTGCAGTGTACCGAGGCAGCAAGTGCGCTTAGCGTGCGGTTGTACTCGGACAGAGGTTCGGCGTGCGTCGGGATCGTCGGTTGTGCTCGGGCAGAGGTTTGGCGTGCGTCGGAATTCCTCGGGATTGTTGACTGTACTCGGGCAGAGGTTTGGTGTGCCTCAGGATCGTCGGTTGTGCTCGGGCAGAGCTTCGGCTTGCTTCGGGATGGACCGGGATTGTCCGACAAGGGATGGACCGGGGCGCCTCGGGATGGACCGAAATGCCTCGGGATGGACCAGTAAGGCTTCGGGATGCCTCGGGAGTGCCTCGGGGTAGCTCGGGAGTGTCTCGAGAGCGCTCGGCAGGGCTTCGGAGCACCTAGAGGGGGCTCAGAAGGCCCCGGAGGGAACCGAAAGGGACCTGGAGTGCCTCGAGAGGACTTCGAGGGGAGCCTGAAGGCTGGGGGGAGAGAGGAGTGAAGAGAGGTGTCTGAAAAATGAGAGGGGGAGCCCTCTATTTATAGGGGTTTGAAAATGGCCAAAGTTGTCGCGGGACATAGTCTGCCATTACCATTTTTTTGGTTTTCCTGGATTTCAGGGAATATTGTGGACTTTAAGGGGATTTTGTAATTATGATGTCTGGAAGAAAAGTGGTTCGCACTGACTTGTATTGCTTTTCCATATTTTCCAAAATTCTTAAAATGACCTTTTGCACTTTTTTATCCCAGAAAGCCCCCCCCCCTTGGTTTGATTGGTGGTTTTTGGGGTTTTTGAAGGCTACGGGTGTTCGAGATCACATTTGTGAGAGTCTGCGGTGCTTCCCGGGCATTGAAAGGGAGTGATCTAGATTTGGGTACTTACAGTAACGACCCACTTCATCAATAAAATGGAAGTTCTATTCACAGACTATGTTACCTTTGTACTTTGTTCAAATTCGTTCTAACTATTAGGTCGATCTCGAATTATTAAACAGACTCGACTGAAGTCCTAAGTCGACCTCGTTTTTAAACAGGTCTGACTGAAGACCTAAGCCAGTCTCGTTCCTTAAACAGACTCAACTAAAATCCTAAGTCGACCTCGTTCTTAAATAGGTTCGACTGAAGACTTAAGTCAGTCTCGTTCTTTAAACAGACTCGACTAAAGTTCTAAATCGACCTCGTTCTTAAACAGGCTCGAATGAAGACTTAAGTCAGTCTCGTTCCTTAAACAAACTCAACTAAAGTCCTAAGTCGACCTCGTTCTTAAAACAGATCCAACTGAAGAATTAAGTCAGTCTCGTTCTTTAAACAGACTCGACTAAAGTCTTAATCTACCTCGTTCTTAAACAGGTCCGACTGAAGACTTAAGTCAGTCTCGTTCCTTAAACAGACTCGACTAAAGTCCTAAGTTGACCTCGCTCTTAAAACAGGTCCGACTGAAGACTTAAGTCAGTCTCGTTCTTTAAACAGACTCGACTAAAGTCCTAAGTCGACCTCATTCTTAAACAGGTCCGACCGAAGACTTAAGTCAGTCTCGTTCTTCAAACAGACTCGACTGAAATCTTAGATCGACCTCGTTCTTAAACAGGTTCGATCAAAAAGTTGTGTCAGTTTTGTTCATTGAATCAATCTCTTATTTGATCTAGTTCGACAAACAAACAGAAATATGAATCAAAACAGAATGATTTAAACAATCAACTAGTATTAAATGAAAAGTCCCCCAAAAGCGGGCCAGGACTTATGCAGATTAGAGTTACGAGTTAAGTGCCTCCCAAAGCGGGTCGAGGCATATGATTACAAAAAGTGAAAAAGTATTATGGAACTTGTTTGATTACAAAGCTAAATTAAAAAAGGAAAGACCAGTTATCCTGGTTATCAACTCGTTCCTGCTCTTGTTCTTGCTGCTGGTTTTGATGCTCGACATCTTCAAAAACTTGGTCTTATGTAACTTCATCCTCCTCCATCTCTTCAGCTTTATCAAGCTCCTTGAGGATTGTATTGAAATTTATTGGCTCGATGGGAGGGGCGACCCACGGCTCTGCACCATCTTCATTGTCTTGCTGAGCTATCACAGGCAAATTGTTGTCGTTGAAGGGAACTAATGGATGGCCAGCTCGAGCATCCATATCATATTGCTCCTCAGAAGCCCACTTAGCTAACTTGCTAACGGACAGGTCGACGAAGGGATCCACAATAGCCCGGCAGGCCATGTGCTGGCGCCCAACATCATAGAAAGCCTTTGCTCGGCTAACTATTATATCGTAACACTCATCGCTCTGCTTGAACGCATCCACGGCATCCATCGCCCTAGCATGGGCCTCCTCCTCCCATTTTGCTCGAGATGCCTTTTGGCCCTCATCCATCTTCAGTATTCGAGCATTACGCTCTTGGACAAAGGCAGTCATTGTAGTCAGGTCACTCTCCAGCTTGTTCCTCTCCAGCTTGGCAGTCACGGCCTCCCCCTTCAACAGATTTAACTGCTCTCATAGAGGAGCGAGCTCTACCCTAGCTGCTTCTAGTTCGACCAGCGCCTGATCCTTAGCCTTCACAGCATCGGCATGAACAGCCTTCAGGGCGTCGTAGGCAGAGTCGGAGTCCACCAGTTTCTCCCTCAACTCGGAGACCTTAGTAGCCTTCATAGCGTATTGGGTAGTGGCGATCTTCTCTCTTTCTACAACAGCCCTCCAGCTGCTTTTGGCCTGCTCGATCAGAGCGAGAGACTACAAAAGTAAAAAGTAAAGGGTTAACTCGACAAACAGATATTGAAAGAACAGCGATCAAAAATACGACGACCGAAAAGAAAAGGAGCTACTGAAAGAAAGTACAAGAGTGTTACCACGGAGTGAACCAAACCAGACCTGTCACTAAATTCCTCAGGGGTCAACCCCTCCTCAGCAAACTTGGCCAGCAGATCTCTGTCTGCTGCCCGCCTCACTATGACCTGCCCCAATCATAATTCGAGATATTGGTGGCATAAGCTGTCGACCCCGGTAAGGGGAGGGACTGCACTCAGCTTCTCCACTTGGGACTGCACGAACTCTTGGCTTGTGACTTCAGGAGTCTGGGATGGAGGATCGCTGGAGGTAGAGATGGCCTTACCTTTTTCGACCCTCGACCTTTTTCTTTGCCGATTGGAGAGGGGTGAGAATATTCATCATCTTCTGGGGGACATTGTCGATCTCCAGGTCAACAAAATTTTGGAGGTCAGCCCCAGCAGGTTCTGTATGGGGGCTAGAGCCCGATATCCGCTCAGTCGAGGGGTCGATCTCCCCCTCATCTTCAACCACTTGAACCTCAGCAGTTGGCTCGATCGGTGCCAGTGGAACTGACCCGTCAATAGGGACCATCCCCACACCGGCCTTAGGAAGCAGCTTGTTACGATCTTCAGCTTTCTTCTCTCTGCTGTAAAAAAGAAAAGGCGAGTAAACACTTAACCGCCGAAATGGGGGATATGTCTGCAATGGTTGGCTGTCTTCTTGCAAGGGTGACATTGGATCTTAAACCTCTCTCTCTCTCTCTCTCTCTCTCTCTCGTGTATGACCCAATTAGGGTACCTAAGACTTTGGATAATGGGAACTAAGGGGGCTATCTCTCATCCCCACCAAGCATCATACCGGACTGTATGAAGTAGTCTTTGTCCGACCCAAGGACGGACCAGCAGATTGTGCTCCTTCGAGCAACCATGGTCAGCCTAGGAGCTAGCTCGTCACTCCAGTCCGGGACCCAATAGTCCTCTTCTTTCATTGCCTTTGTACCCATTTCTGGCAAAGGGAAGGCCCATCCTTTCCTGCTTTCGACCAAGATGAGATGGGAGTTCCATCCAGACACTTTGTCGGGCAAGTTGATAAATAATTTGGGGGCCTTGGCCTTGGTCGGAGTACTGATTCCTAAGGTCTTATCATTGATCACTACCTTAAAAATCTCCTAAAAACAGTCATGCACGGTTCGTACCCAACAAACCGGCATACCATAGCAAAACATACCGGGACCCTCACGGTGCTGGCTCCTATCTGCATAGGGACAGCGGCCAAACACTCTAGAAACTCGCAGATAAATGGGTCGAGGGGAAGGCGTATCCCGGCCTCGAATTGACCATAGTAGAAGGCCACCTTGGCTGGATTCAGAGCCCAGTGAGACTAAGACTGAGCTTTTATTTGTTTCTCCGTGAAGTGGGTCAAGCGGAAATCCTCCCTGGAGATCTCGAAAAAGTCGGGGAGGATCTTAATCCTTGATTCAACATTCTTCTTACCGACCGTCGGCCAGGTGGCCACGTATCCTCTCTCATTTCGGCCTGGAACGACCGCCGAGCAGAAGGCATCCACTATGTTACCAGAGGTAGAGCTCGATGAATTTTGATATGCCATATCTACAGAAGAAGAAGAAACAGGGGAATCAGTCCTAGTTGAAGACTCATCCGAACTACCTAAAGGCGACCTAGATTCCCCTGGGAATTCTAACCTTTCTCTAGGAAAGGGGGGTTTATTGGTTTTGATGTAGAAGATTATGAAGTGGTCGATCAACTTATTAAAGAAACGGAAGCGGACAATCCGTGGATCGTCCACCTCCAGATCCCCCATACTTTCACCGGCTGGGAAATCTACGACACCTGTGCACAGCCCCACCTTTTCAAGATATTAATGCACTCATCCCTGGTCATCTCCTTCCATGGGCCCTCTAACCGTTTATAAACCCTAAGGTTCCTAGTGTTATAACCATATCTAACACCTGATTCACACCCAAAGGTCCTAGCCATGGCGGCAGTGAAGAAAAATCTTGAAATTAAATCTATCTACAGAGGAATCGAAGGATACCTTGGTTAAATCGAAGAGGAGAAAACTCAAAGACGAGAATGGCTGCTTGGTTGCACTGGGAAATTGAAAACTCCTTGCCTTTTGTTCTTGCTGGGTGTACGAGAATTTGGGGATTGTAAAGTTGGAAAAGAAAAAGGATTTGTCTTCTTATACTAATCCCAATCCTTACCTTAATTGGAAAGGTTAGGGGCACAACGGATATTCCTCCAATTAATGCCAGCGCCATTTCCCAACGCGAATGTCCAAACGCCGTAACGTATAATCATTGCAAATCGCTCCAACGGATCCAACCGTCAAAAAAATCAATGGTCGAGATCAAGCCACGTCAACTCAGTCGGCCATCTGACAACGTCGACCAATCAACAGCGTCGATCATCCAATGGTGAGCTATGTAAGACTTCGTAAATTTTTCATAACTTCCTGGTAGACAAAGTCAACACAGAAAGTTGGGAGCCACTGAACGGAATAAAAGTGACAGGCCAGGCCTAACAGATCAAGCCCAATATTTCAGTCACCAGTTTACTCTATTTTTAAATGGGCCAGCCCAATTGCTATGTTGCCAACAGCTCAGTATCGATCAGTCGACCTAGCTCATTATCCGACCACCATTGGTCCCGACCTAGGTTTGTCCGACATACAATCATATACTTGTACAATTATTATCAAGCCAAAGCATAAAGTCAGGTCACACTTGGCTATTCAGTCGACCTCGATCTAACAACACGTACGCCAATCTACGTCGTTATTTGTAACCGTCTCCTACTTTCTCGGAGTCAGTTACGCCAAGATTATCTCCACGATTCTAGGAATTCAGCGTGATCTTATATCAACACTATAAATACCCTACATCATCCAACGTGAACGGGCAATGTCTTATTTGCTATTTGAGTAATTCTTTTATTCAATTGAGTTTATAAGCCTAATACACATTATCTCATCATCACGCCGGAGACCAACCCTGTAACGACCCTAACCCTAGGTACTATTTTAGCATCCCATTATATGCATTTTATGTTATTGGTTGACTTTATGTGCTTACTTTATGTCTTTGATTGTTTATGTTAAGTTAAGATGGTTAGGAGATAACTTAAAGCTTTAGGATTTAATTTGGAAATAAGATAAAGTAATTTGGTGAAGTTATAATAATTGGAAATAAATAAAATATTATGAGTGGGTGAGGTGTCTTTTTATGAATTAGAGAAGTTGAGATGATTGGTTGTACTACCTTAAACCTTGGAGGGCTTAATTGTACATTTTTGGAAGATCTTATTTAATGTAGTCATGGGGGGCCATGCTTTCCTTTTTCCATCACCTCCTTCATTCAAACCTCCCCATACCTCCCCATTTCTTCAATCATCTTCTTCCTCCTCCATTTTCTCCATGGAAAGCCTTTCTTAAATCCTCCTCTTCAAAAATTGTAGTAAAATTCAATCCCTCTTCATTTTACGATCCGGTTGTACTTTCTTGTTCGTGGCGGCGAGGGGAGCGCATCAAGCCGGAAAAATAGTTATTTCATCTCATATTATTAAGGTGAGTTATTATGACCTTCCTTCAATCTAGATCATGAAATGTTGATTGTGTTAGGGTGTTGCTATAATTGTTGTTTGATAATTTAGAGCACTTTCTTGGAGTTGAAAATTTGGGTAATGACCTAAATGTGGTGTTGTTGTATATGGAAATTGATAAAGAGAAAAGGGTTGTGGTTTAAGTAGAAATAAAAAGGTTATATATGAAATGGAGTAGTGTGCTGAGTGAGTAAGGATTTTGGTCGTGGGCGGTCGCCCATGTGGGGCTGAGCGGCCGCCCATCTGTGCAGCATATTGGCCTTCAGCAATTCTCACGCCTGGGCGGTCGCCCACCCTTGCCTGTGCGGCCGGCCACTTCAACAGCAGTTTCAAACCTTGGGAATTTCCGACTTGGGTGGTCGCCCATCATAGCAGATGCTCCTCCAGTTTTTCTTTCTTTCTGATTTCTATAAATTACTTCCAGATCCTCCTCCTTTACCATTTTACTTCTCCACTCTCTAAATTCCCGAATCGTTCTCAAACCCTCGGTTCACTTCGGTTTTCAATGTGATTGATGATAATTTGATAGTTAAACATCATTTACAAAAACCACTCATCATGACTCCTAACTAATTTTAAAGCTATATAAACCTAATCTACTTAGGAGATAAATGAACCCTCTTTAACCTAGATTAAAGTAGGATATTTTAGCTATACAATGATGTCTTACTTGTTAAAATGGATTAGTGGAAGTAGTTTAAATATTGCTCAAAAAATGCTTGGCAGCCTTGTTTGGCAACTTCACCAAAGTGACTACAACTTGGTAAATTGATCTTGGACCCTTTTTGGGATAATGTATTGTAACACATTGATCATGTATGACTGGTTTATGATGCATTGTAGCCTTACTTGAGTTCATACCCATGGTTGTGATATAAATGGTGTATAAAATGTATATTACACTACGGTATTGATGTGTACATGAGTATGATTTACCATGTGGTTATATTTCTTATTCCTTTGATGGATTTTATTTCAAGTAACTATTATGTGCTTGAACTTGTGTTAATCAGCTGATGTTTGGGGGTATAGCGTAGTACGATCAATTATGGAAAGTGTGACCTAATGTGATCGGATTATGTTATACTCGCTGATCGTCCCCTTACGTGCGCCACGAGATTGGGGTTATAGCATCTGTATTGAGCCAAAAGCCTTATAGAGTTGCTAGTATCTTATATGGTTCCCTGAAAAATGGGTCTTATAAGAAGTGAATAATGCTCAAGCAGTTCACTAATGAGTGGGGTTTTATCTCCAATGTTGTACGACTATGGTTCAGACGGGGAAAAGGTAAACCGAGGTAATGTAAGGTGTTTACAGCTTTTCCAATGTGTTATATGCACCTTGTTATGTGTTGCATCTTACTTGGCATATTGCTGCATTCATAATAGCTTGTTGAGATTTATTCTCACCCCTCTCCTTTTAATGTTTTTAGATCCCGAGACAGGCGGACCGGCCAAGTAAGGACGGAAAGGAGTTTGAAAGTGGTATTTTGTGATTGTCGGGGTATGTATAGGTTGGTGTAGAAAGATGTATTTTGGCATAATTCCTTTATGGAGTTGGTGTATATAAAAACTTAGTTTCTACGTTATAACTGAAATCTTTTGTAACTAAAACAGGTTGTTACTTTTAAATTTGTTCAACTCTTCCTCCAAGTGGAGAGGAATGGAGTTAGTTTATAATGATTTTGTTAAGAATGTTTAAGTGTGCAAGTTAAATCAAAGTTTTTAAAAGTTTAGGTGATTTGAGTTCTTTTGGGGACGCCCCAGCTCGGGACACGTGTTAGGTTCCGGGTCGGGGTCTCCACAGTTGGTATCAGAGCTCGGTTTAGAGTTCTTGGGTAGAGGTCTAGCTTAAGTGAGAGTGTGCGATAACTGACGTCGAGTGTTTAATGCAGGAGTTTGTTCTAATGGCGGGGAATGATGACGATCAGGCTCGGGCTTTGGGCAATGTTGGTAATCCGAATGCAGAAATGATGGACATGTTCCGAGTATTTTTACAAAATATGGATAAACAAGGTAGGGCTCAACAGCAACCAGAAGGTAGGCAAGGGCACCACGGCCTAGAGAAATTTGTAAAGATGGCACCCCCGAGTTTCAATGGAGATCCGGATCCGTTGAAGGCAGATAGATGGCTTGAAGCTATGAATAAGATTTTCGCAGCAATGGAGAACCCGGATGAAGAAAAGGTGAGATGCGCTGTCTTCAAGTTAGAAGGACCTGCTTAGCATTGGTGGCAAGTAGTGAAGGATGGCTGGGATCGGGACCTTACACCGCAGACGTGGGAGAACTTCACACGCAAGTTCCGGGATCATTTCATTTCGGTGGTTACAAGGGATAAGAAGGAGGTCGAGTTTTTGAAATTGGAGCAAGGGACAATGACCGTAGCACAGTATTCCGCAAAGTTCACAGAGTTAGCCCGATATTGTCCTCACTTGGTGCCGGAAGAAGAGAGACAGGTCTACCGGTTCGTGAAGGGATTAAGGGTGGAGTTCCGGAAGCAGTTATTGACGCATGACTTCATCAACTACCAAGCGGCCATGAATATGGCATATCGGATTGAGAATTATATAGAAGAGCATCGTAGTAAATCTGAAGGTGGAAGTAAGAATAGATTCCAAGGTCAAGGTTTTGGGCAGAATAGAGGGCAGCCAAGGTCAACAGCCCCGAGAGCGGGCAGAGGAAGAAATACGGCGGCTCCGACAAATCGTTCGACTTCAAGTCAGTTTGGGACATTGTGTGGATTTTGCAAGAAGTCAAGACATTCGGAGGATAGGTGTTGGAGCAAGCAAGGAAAATGTTTAGAGTGTGGGGAAACAGGCCATTTCAGGAAGAATTGTCCTAAGTGGCAATGAAGGCAAGCTTCGGGTAGCGGACAAGGAGGACAAGGTGGTGGTGTGAAAAGAGATATCGAAGGGAAACCCAAGGATAGAGTGCAAGTTCGAGTGTTCGCCTTGGGTAGAGGAGAGGTTGATCCTAATGTTGTCATTAGAGGTATAGTTCATGTCTCAGGAGTTAAGGCCCGCATCCTTATAGATCCCGGGTCTTCCCATTCATTTGTGGCATCTCATTTTGAATTTTCATTACATAAATTGCCCTAATCTATGCCTTATGTGTTGGAGGTTTCTACTCCTATGGGAGAGTGCCTCGCATCTTCTTTGATCTATCACGGTTGTGATGTGACTATATGTGAGCATGTGTTGCCAGTGGATTTGGTAGAGTTACCAATCCGTGACTTTGATGTGATCCTTGGGATGGATTGGTTGAGTCAGTGTCATGCTTTGGTAGACTGTCGTAGAAAGCAAGTCTCATTTGCTATGTCTGATGTGCCTACTTTTATATTTGAAGCGGACAAATCTATGTTCGGTATACATGTTATTTCTGCTTTAAAGGCTAGAAAAAGGCTATCTAAGGGGTGTGCGGGGTACTTGGTTTATGAGGTAGATTCAAGTAAGAAGTCCCCTGAATTAGCTCATGTCCCAGTTGTTAACGAATTTAGTGATGTGTTTTCAAGTGAGTATTCTATGCCTCTGGATCGTGAGGTAGAGTGTTGTATTGACCTAGTGCCCGGTACCGCACCTATTTCTAAAGCACCCTATAGAATGGCTCCGGCTAAATTAAAAGAGTTGAAGACTCAGTTGCAAGAATTTTTAGACCGGGGTTTTATTCGCCCAAGTGTGTCACCATGGGGAGCACCGGTTTTATTTGTCCGAAAGAAGGATGGTACCTTAAGATTATGTATTGATTATTATTTGTTGAACCAGGCAACCATAAAGAATAAATACCCTCTTCCGCATATAGATGATTTGTTTGACCAACTTCAAGGTTCCGTTATCTATTCTAAACTTGATTTGAGAAGCGGATACCATCAATTGAAGATTAGACCGGATGATATTGCAAAGACAGCCTTCAGAACGAGATATGGTCACTATGAGTTCGTTGTGATGCCTTTCGGGTTGACTAATGATCCGCCCGTATTCATGGATATGATGAACCGTATCTTCAAGCCGTATCTTGACAGCTTTGTAGTGGTATTCATAGACGACATCCTTGTTTACTCTAAGTCCTGAGAGGAGCATGAAAATCATTTGAGGATTGTCTTATCAGTTCTTCGTGAGAAGCAGTTGTTCGCCAAGTTCAGCAAGTGCGAGTTTTGGCTTGAGCAGATCTCTTTCTTGGGGCACGTGGTGTCTAGTTTGGGGATTTCCGTGGACCCTTCAAAAATCGAAGTCGTAGTCAATTGGAAGCAACCTTCAACTGTGACTGAGGTTCATAGCTTTCTTGGTTTGGCGGGTTATTACCGAAGGTTCATAGAGGGTTTTTCTCGAATTGCAACTCCGTTGACAAGGTTGACTTGGAAGGATGTGTCTTTTGTATGGGATTCCAAAAGTGAAGCAAGTTTCAATGAGTTGAAGAAGAGGTTGACAACGGCTCCTATTTTTACCCTTCCGGATGGTTGTGAAAATTTTGTCATTTTCAGTGATGCCTCGAAGGCGGGGTTGAGATGTGTGCTAATGCAAAATGGGAAAGTGATTGTGTATGCCTCTAGGAAGTTATCACTGGCAGAACAGAATTACCCTACTCATGACATGGAATTAGGTGCGATTGTGTTTGCGTTGCATAAATGGAAACATTACCTTTATGGGGCGAAATTTGAGATTTTCACAGACCATAAGAGTTTGAAGTATTTGTTCACACAAAAGGATTTGAATAACCGGCAAAGAAGATGGTTGGAGTTCTTGAAGGATTTTGATTGTGTGATTTCATATCATCCGGGGAAGGCCAATGTTGTGGCGGATGCGATTAGCCGAAAGGCTTATGTGTCAGCTTTGAGTTCCCGAGAGTTGAGGAGTGAAATAATAATTGCGAAAGTGCGAGCAGTTCCTACTTTGTATGGGGATTTGAAGGAAGCTCAACAAAATGATCCGGAGTTAAAGAAAATTTCGGGCCAAGTGCAAGATGGGAAAGCCGGGGAGTTTGCGTTGAATAGAGATGGAATTTTAACTTTTTAAATCCGAATTTGTGTTCCTTCATCACCGAAAATCAAGAGGCGTGTTCTAGAGGATGGTCATAAGTCCAAGTTTGCCATTCATCCGGGTAGTACAAAGATGTACCAAGACTTGAAGCGAGGTTATTGGTGGAGCGGGATGAAAAGAGAGATTGCGGATTATGTGTCTAAATGTTTAACTTGTCAATAGATCAAGGCCGAGCATCAGAAACCGGCGGGGCTACTTCAACCATTAGACATTCCGAAGTGGAAATGGGAAGGGATTTCGATGGATTTTGTATCGGGTTTTCCTCTTACCGTGAAGAAGATGGATGCTATTTGGGTTATCGTGGATAGATTGACAAAATCGGCTCATTTTCTTATCGTGTCAACTAAATTTTCGATGGAGAGGTTAGCTCAGTTGTATATGAAGGAAATTGTGAGACTTCATGGAGTTTCCGTTAGCATTGTTTTAGATCGAGATCCGGGATTCACTTCGAGATTTTGGAGAGCATTGCATGAAACTTTGGGTTCCAAACTATGTTTTAGTACGGCATTTCATCCTCAAACCGATGGTCAGTCCGAAAGAACCATTCAGATACTTGAGGATATGTTACGGGCTTGTGTGATGGATTTTCAATTGTCTTGGGAAGATCATCTACTGTTAGTTGAGTTTGTTTACAACAACAGTTATCAGTCTAGCATTGAGATGGCTCCGTATGAGGCATTGTATGGTAGGAAGTGTAGATCTCCGATGTGTTGGGACGAGGTTGGTGAAGCAAGGCTTTGGGGCCCGGATTTGGTTCGAGATTCGACGGAGAAAATCAAGGTGATTCGTGATAGATTAAAGACAGCTCAGAGTAGACAGAAAAGCTATGCCGACAATAGAAGGCGAGACTTATCTTTTTAAGTGGGTGACTTCGTGTTCTTGAAGGTCACTCCGAGGACGGGAATTAAAATATTTGGTAATAAGGGTAAATTGGCTCCGAGGTTTGTTGGTCCATTTGAGATTTTAGAAAAGATTGGAGATTTGGCTTACCGGTTAGCATTACCTCCATCATTTTCTTTGCTTCATGACGTATTTCATGTTTCTATGTTGCGGAAGTATTGTCATGACCCCTCCCATATTTTGAGTTCTCCCCCCGATGAGATTCAAGCGGATATGTCATATGTTGAAGAACCGTTGAGAGTTTTGGAGTTTCAAGTTAAGGAATTAAGAACTAAGAGCATTCCGGTAGTGAAGATCCTATGGAAGAATCATACCATTGAGGAAGCAACGTGGGAGCTAGAGTCGGAAATGAGAGAGAAATACCCTTGGTTGTTTGAGCGTACAAGTAAGTCCTTTTAAAATTCGGGGCGAATTTTCTTTAAGGGGGAGTGAGTGTAACGACCCTAACCCTAGGCACTATTTTAGCATCCCATTATATGCATTTTATGTTATTGATTGACTTTATGTGCTTACTTTATGTCTTTGATTGTTTATGTTAAGTTAAGATGGTTAGGAGATAACTTAAAGCTTTAGGATTTAATTTGGAAATAAGATAAAGTAATTTGGTGAAGTTATAATAATTGGAAATAAATAAAATATTATGAGTGGGTGAGGTGTCTTTTTATGAAGTAGAGAAGTTGAGATGATTGATTGTACTACCTTAAACCTTGGAGGGCTTAATTGTACATTTTTGGAAGATCTTATTTAATGTAGTCATGGGGGGCCATGCTTTCCTTTTTCCATCACCTCCTTCATTCAAACCTCCCCATACCTCCCCATTTCTTCAATCATCTTCTTCCTCCTCCATTTTCTTCATGGAAAGCCTTTCTTAAATCCTCCCCTTCAAAAATTGTAGTAAAATTCAATCCCTCTTAATTTTATGATCCGGTTGTACTTTCTTGTTTGTGGCGGCGAGGGAAGGGCATCAAGCCGGAAAAATAGTTATTCCATCTCATATTGTTAAGGTGAGTTATTATGACCTTCCTTCAATCTAGATCATGAAATGTTGATTGTGTTAGGGTGTTGCTATAATTGTTGTTTGATGATTTAGAGCACTTTCTTGGAGTTGAAAATTTGGGTAATGACCTAAATGTGGTGTTGTTATCTATAGAAATTGATAAAGAGAAACGGGTTGTGGTTTAAGTAGAAATAAAAAGGTTATATATGAAATGGAGTAGTGTGCTGAGTGAGTAAGGATTTTGGTCGTGGGCGGTCGCCCATGTGGGGCTGAGCGGCCGCCCATCTGTGCAGCATATTGGCCTTCAGCAATTCTCACGCCTGGGCGGTCGCCCACCCTTGCCTGTGCGGCCGCCCACTTCAACAGCAGTTTCAAACCTTGGGAATTTCCGACTTGGGCGGTCGCCCACCTTACCCTGGGCGGTCGCCCATCATAGTGTAAGTACCCCAATCTGGATCACCCTCTTCCGAGCACACGGGAAACACCGCAGACTCACAAACGCAGTCTCGAAGACCCGTGACACTCAAAACCCTCAAAAACCCCGAACCAAATCAAAGGAGGGACCTTTCTGGGACAAAAAGGGACAAAAGGACTTTTTAGGAATTTTTCAAAAATTGGAAAAGCATAGTGGTCCGTACGGACCTCTTTGCTTCAATAATTACTGAATCCTCTTAAAGTCCAAGATATTCCCTAAAATCCCGGGAAACATCATTACTTGCCTACATGGTTGGTCCGTACGGACCTCTTTGCAACCAGACACCATCATGGCTAAATCTTCTTAAAGTCCACTTATTCCCTCAAATCGAGGAAAACCAAAATCCTGGATTACCTAGAAGGTCCGTACGGACCTTCTTGAACAAAATCTGGCACTATAAATAGAGGGCTCCCCCTTCCTCATTTTACACATCTCCCTCTTCTCTCCTCTCCCCCCAGCCTTCTGGCACCCCTCTAAGTCCTCTCGAGGCACTCCTGACCCCTTTCGGATCATTTCGAGGCCTTTCGAGCCCCCTCGCGGTGCTCCGAAGCCTCTCTGAGCGCTCCCGCGCTGTCCCGAGGCACTCTCGAGGTACTCTGAGGCCCCTCGTGGTACTCTGAGGCCTTGCCTGGTCTTTTCCAAGGCGTCCCGGCTCTTTCCGAGTCAAACCGGCAACTCGAACGCACGCCGAAACTCTGCCCGAGTGACTCCTGCGATCCCAACGCACGCCGAACCTCTGCCCGAGTGATCCCTGCGATCCCAACACACGCCGAACCTCTGGCCGAGTGCACACCTGACAATCCAACGCACGCCGAAACTCTGTCCGCAGACAACCGGCTCATCCCGAAGCAATCCCGATCCGTACCGGAACACTATTCCATCCTCAAATACTATTCCCCAGCGGAAGACAGACACGAACCAACATTGGTAAGGCTTCCTTCCTACAACTATTTCAATACATTTCAATAAAGTAGTGTACAATGTAGACATCCGACACAGCATGCATTTTTAAAAGCACATACACACACACACACAACAGTTAAAGAATATAAAGGGTACCGAAAGACTCGTTTTTACGAGGCGACTCGGGTGAGCTCTAAGATTCTAATATTCTCTTCCTGATGAGTCATCTGACCTCCGAACTCAAAAATCTCATCACACAAAAACAGTTTATTTTTAAACTGATGCCCTTTTTCAATGTTTTGGGCTTAATAAAAACGGCGTGGCGACTCTACAAGCAAAAACACGGCGATACATTCTCCAACACCGCAAAACAGAATAAGCCAGATGCCGGGGCACGAACGCGCTGCCTATCGGATCCGGGCGACTTTCCCGATGCGACGCACAAATGCGAGATGACCGGGGGCCCCCCGCGCGCGAGCCGGATCCCGAATAATTTCAGTTGGCGACTCCGCTGGGGAATATTTTGTTTTAAAAACTTTTAAACAAAAAACAAAAGATTTTTAAAACAATGATGAGGGTCAAACTTTCATTTTACCCCTTTCTTTAACTGTTGTGTGTGTGCATGTGCTTTACTTTTTTATTTCACAAAAAAATAAAAATACAAAAAAAATGCATCAATATAAATCTGTGTACATACATTTAAAATTCTTCAAAAAAAACTTCTGTTTTACTCAAAAAAAAAGAATTTTAGAGAACGCACACTACTCGCACTGCTGCCTCGGTACACCGCACGCTACTCGCACTGCTGCCTGGGTACACCGCACGCTACGCGCACTGCTGCCTCGGATACACTGCACACTACAACCCTTAACCCGGGGTGGCCTTAGTTGCAGTTCGTTTGGCCTTCCTACGCCTCTCGGACGCGCACGGGATCATCCCAAACATCCCATCCTAGCCAAGCGTCAACCCTGCACGTTCGAGTCTTGAGTCACACTCTGTCCAGACTCGGTTGGTTTTTACCCAGTCCGTGTCATACAAGCCTGGATGCATATACCATGCCGGCCATTTTCTGAGTCGAAGCTCGGAACTCAAGATCCCTTGCGCAAGCAAAGCGGTGAAAGGTCATGCTAAAATATTGACCCGATCTTGATTTTCCGAAGCTACACCCAGACAATGCTCCGTCCCAGATATACATCCATGCTTACATGACACCATGTCATCAAGCCTTTAATACGTCAGCCATGACGATATGACCCAGCCAACGCCTAACGTCACAGATCCCTTGCGCAAGCAAGGTAAAGAGAGGTCATGCCGAACTCTTGACCCGATCTTGACTTAGGTGCCGGCTCGGCTCACTATTCACATGGCTAACGCATTAAAACGAACATGACAGGCTCGGTCCTTAGGTTCGATTTTTTCTTTTAGGCCGGTGGAAACCGCTTGCCCTATAGGACCCTCGCCCGGGGCTGTCCACCCTGGGATGTCGAAATACAGGTGCAAAACGAGGGGCTTATAGCCGCACAGATGGTCTCCACTGACCCAGGATCTAGCATAGTTGATAAAAAGAAGAGCAATCTTTTCCAACCTACCTAGGACTCTGAGAAAACATGTTTTAAGTAAATTAAAACAACATAAAATAAAAATAAAATAAAAGAAGCGGAAACCGCATGTCACGTGAGCTTTCCCCCTTTTACCCCGAACGGCCTTCCCGTGTCTAAACCTTGCCCATCACCACCCTCCAGCGAACCGAGAGTGGTTGAGAATACCCGGGAGCCACCTTTTCAGTATCGAGGTCACAAGGTCCGACAGCCCTTCCAGTTCAACGGTCCGCACCGTCCGCTACTCCCCCATGACGGGATCAACAGATAACAGTGAGGGAAACGGAACCCCGCCACTAAGGAACCTTCAGACAATGGAGGAGGTACTGCGAGCCTTCGAAACTATCAAGAAGCGCCAGGAAGAGCAGAAAGCCTGGATCGTAGACACCCTGCGTCTTCGAGGAACCGTTGCAGTTCCCCAACCCGATGGAACCTTCGTTCTCATTGAAGACGAAGAAATACCGGCTCCCCCGGTTTCTCAAAGCTATCAGCAGGTCCCGCCTCCGCCAAGCTACGAGATCCCAAAGAATGCAGCAGCCTTCTCGCTCAAAGCTCCACTCGTGCATCGGGCCAAGGAGCTCCGACATGCCCGCCTCAAAGACAGCCGCTTCCGCCCGCACACCAAGCTCGCATCAACAAAGACACATATGTGCTCGCTTCCGCTGTATCCCAATGCATCTCGGTATCCCCCAGGATTTAATCCTCTGCCTCTATACGAGCCTCGCATCCATAACCAAAAATCCCCATGCTTAGCAGGGATAGGCATTTCAAGCGGATATCCCGACATCTCAAGCCTGCCACCCGCTAGTCTGCCACTTGGGGCTAATGAAACATTTCCCCAGTTCCCAAACACAACCATTAGTGGACCTGGCAATCAGGCCCTTAACTTCAATACTCCAGGGTATGGGTTGGTATATACTCAACTACCTCCCCAAGACTCCCGAATGGCGATCCCATCAGCCAATCCACCTCCATCATCGGTTTCCATCCTCGAAAATGGCAACCCGCCTCAACCTGCCGATCCCCACATGGCTTGGCTAATCGAGCAAATGAAGGACATGCAAGGCAATCTAGCCAGTTCTCGGAAGGACTCCCTCCTGCCCACTGATCCAAACAAAGTGGTCCCGCTTCCTCCGAAATTCAGGATGCCGGAAATGAAAAAGTTTGACGGAACAGAATGCCCAAAAACCCACATTGACACCTATGTCTTGGGAATGAGAGCCAAAGGGGCAACCCCTCAACAGATGGCGGATCACTTTCGCATTCTCTCAAATCCACAAGTGCTAAGGTGGTTCCTCAATGTAAAGGCGTAAAATCGCTCCACATGGGACCAAATCGCCGAGATCTTCCTGAGAAGTACCGCGCCAACCTTGAGTGGGAGACAAACCGCCACGATCTCGCAAGCCACCGAACAAAAGGATGACGAACCAAAGTAGGCGAGTTCTACAAAAGATGGAACTGAAGCTTAGCGAGATAATGGATCCGCCTGTCCAAAGAAGAGAAAATGGACATCTTCCATTCCCGTCTCAAACCATCTCTCGAGGACCTTGATCAGCCATCACTTCTATCCGCACTCTCGTGCTATGATCAACGTCTAACTAAGTTTGAGAAGACTCGAGCCTTCGTAAGACAACAAGAACCCTCGCTTCGTCTTACCGCTATCTGACAAAACTCACAACTTCAAAGACTGTCCCGAACAAAGGAAAAGAAGCTACTGAATGGTACACTACATCCGTAATGGAGCTCAAGTAAACCGTGATCAAGCGGCTCCAAGGAACAACAATCCCCTCGCTTCCCACGCCCAAAGATTTTGACAACCTCGAAATGCCTCTGGGCCAAGTATTTGAAGCATTGGTAAAGCGAAATCTTCTCAAGCCTCTCGAGAATTTCCAACCAAAGACTCCCAAGCCCAACATGGATATGAGCAAGCACTGCGCCATCCACAACTATCCCGGCCACACCACCGACAATTGCTTTGTGCTAAAGCAGGTGGTCCAGGGGCTAATCGAAGAGGGAAAGTTGGAACGCCCTCGTGGCCCTAATACCATCGGAAATACATTCCCCCGGAACGACAGGGTGAACTCAATAGCCTTCGACGAAACTCCAAGCGAGAATAGGCCCCCTGCAATTTCTGAAACCGTCAGCATGCTATCCCACTATGACTGGGAACGTGAAACCAGAGTCAAACGGTCTCGTGACCGGGAATCCAGACAAGAACGCCCAAGGGCAACTGTCTCCTTACGATCTTTGCCCCGACCAAGGCACACCAATGGATGGATCGAACGCTCCCCCGAGGAGACTGAGTCAAATGGCAGCACGGAAAGCGGTCTAGCCTTCACAGACGATGACTTGCCGATATGTGAAAATAGATACAATGAGGCCCTCCTCATCCTCATCAAAATAGAGATGTTCTTCCTCCCAAACGTCTTGATTGATAACGGCTCCGCAGTCAACATCATCGCTCTGAGCACATTGAAACGACTCCGTATCGACCGCTCCTTGATAAGGACTTCGCCCCGGATAATCCGAGCCTACCACTCCACTCCACGACCAATCGTAGGAGTCATCAATCTGAGGATCCACTCCGATGCACAATCGGGAGCCTGGGTAGAGTTCCAAGTCGTGGAAATCAAACCAACCTTCTCTCGCCCACTGGGACGACCTTGGATACATCAGATGAAGGCTGTATCATCTACTCTTCACCAATGCGTGAAATTCATCAACGCCAAGGGAATGCTCGAGGTAATCCGCGGCAGCAGCACAATGACAAGCGCTTGGCCAGCAAGCTACGACCCAGAAGAAGGTCCCGACATGACCGAATACTCTTCTGCAGACGAGTCTCCAGTCCTGTCCCGCTACGAAGTGGATCCCTACATCCACGCTCTAAGATGCGACGATCTAGAAATCGAAGAGCTCATGGGTCAAGACGACAACTCCGACATATGCGACTGCGAAGAATGCTTAAGAGAGGATCAAGAGATGGACGCCCAGATGGAGATTGACCGAGGAGTAGACCCCTACTTTGCCGAAAACCCTCTTGCAAACTGGCTCATCACCGACCCACTGGTACAGGACAACCCTCTGGCCGACACTCTCGGATCTCACGGGGACAGCCATCACAGCATAGTCCAATTTAACATCCCGGTGTCTGACCTAGATGAACAGTGGCGCAACCTCCTCCAAAGCCTCATCAGGGAAGGAGAAATAGCATGCCCCTCGAGTCAGACATTGTAAATGTCGTCCAAGCAAAGATCCTAGATAAAGAGGCAGATTCTATGAAAATGATCAACATCAGCAAGAATCAACTCCGAATCAGCGAATGATTCGCCCTCCCCGGGAAGTAGCCCTCAATGACTTCTACCGTCCAGACCCCAAAATCTCGGTAGCAACACCAATGGAGGGACATCATCAGAGGAGCAACCAAAAACCTCCGCGATCTGGTTTGAAATCGAACCACATGCAAGCTATCCTCCAGGATCCGTGCCAACTAAAGATTGGCCACCAAAGCCATCGCCACTCCCTCTAGAGCTACAGCCTGCCAAGAGTAATGAAGCCTGGTCCAATCCCTCGTCGCCTATAGTCTAGCTTCGAGTCGTGTTGTCTATGAATTCATGTCTTTCGAGTCATCTGATGGCTCTACGCCGGAAGATCGTGAGTCCATAATCAACAATGTACAGTCTTTACGCTTTCAATAAAAGGTCCGACCTTTCTAGAATATCCTTTCACTGTATCTTTAACAAATGATGAAATAACTAACACACAACTGTTAATCACAATTCATCTAAACAAAGAAGCAAGCACATTAATTGACTAAACGCATCAAGCAAACATTTAAGCATGTTGTCAAACGAAAGAAAAACCGGGCCCAAGCTGCCGAGGAAGGTTTTAATCACAGCGATTTGCGAGATTGCTGAAGAGCCAAAGAGACGCAAGTCCGAAGCCATTTCCATCACAATCAGATCTTCCAATACCTCAAGAACGGGGAAACCGCCTTCATGAACGAAGAAGGCCAACACAGGGAAGGAGTCAAAGCCAAGAGCATCATGGCCCTAAAACGCCTCGCCTCTCACTTTGTCATCCTTGGGGACATGCTGTACAAGAAACGCTACCAAGGACCACTCCTGCCATTTGCATCGGCCCGGGGAAGAAGCAAGCGAGCTCATGAACGAAGTCCACAATGGGGCTTGCGGTCCCCACATGAACGCCAGAGCCCTGATGCAAATCATTCTTCGAATGGGCTATTACTGGATCTCCATGGAGGCAGACTGCATCTACTTTGTACGAAGCTGCGACAAGTGTCAACGGTTCTCCAACCTCAATCATCTACCTCCTCACGATCTCTACTGCATGACTACGCCCTGGCCCTTCGCCACTTGGGGAATTGACATCATTGGGAAAATCACTCCGCCAGGCAGCAACGGCCACGAGTTCATCTTAGTAGCCATCGACTACTTCACCAATGGGTCGAAGCCAAGTCTTACAAGGTACTCACCTCCAAGAAAGTCGCGCATTTCCTCAAGGAAAACATCATCTGCCGATACGGCATCCCGAACGAAGTCATATCAGACAACGGCTCACACTTCGAAGGAGAATGCGACAGACTGCTGGCCGAATTCAAGATCACACGCCACAAGTCTTCCCCCTACCGGCCACAAACGAATGGCACTGTAGAAGCAGCAAACAAGACCCTCGAATGGATCATCCGAAAAATGACCACCCGAGGACGAGATTGGCCCGAGAAGCTGCACCTTGCACTTTGGGGCTACCGAGCATCAGTCAGAACAGCCACGGGAGAAACCCCATTCGCCCTGACATACGGGATGGAAGCAGTCCTCCCCTTTGAACTGGAAATTCCCTCACTCCGAGTGCTGCTGGAAAATGACGTCAACGAAGTCGAATGGCTCTGAAGCCGACACGACGAATTGGCTCTGCTAGACGAGCGACTACTAAAGGCCATGGAACACGTCCGAGCCTACCAAAGCAGGATGGCCATAGCTTTCGACAAGAAAGTCAAGTCCCGAGACATCAGGGAAGGCGATCTGTTGCTCAAAGAAAAGCCTCCCACTCGAACCAACCCACTGGAAAAATGGGAACCAACATGGATCGGCCCTTTCGTGGTTCAAAAGATCTTTTCCGGAGGTGCCATGAAGCTGACAGACCTAGACGGCAATCCCTTCATGAATCCAGTCAACGGAAGCAAACTTCGCAGATACTTCGCCTAAAGAAGAACAAATTGTGCATCTCTTGGCACTCCATGTAGTGTCAAACTACGCAGACCTGAGCCCTCTAGTCCGGGGGAACGTAGGCAACCTTAATTGGTCCGATCTAAAAGCACACAAAAAAGTCAAAAGTTTGAATGTCAATCAAGACCTCCATCAAACTACACACTTTCCAAGAGCATGCCCCCACCACCACCTTGACCAAGTCAAACGACGGAGGCAACATCAAAGGACATCCGAAGGTCACTCAGCGCCAAACGACTGACCCATGTCAACTTCCAAGCCAGGGGCTTGTCTTTGCCCTCACGCGCTTCTCAAAAAAAAAAAAAAAAAGAGCTCGAGCAAGGGCTCTCAAAAAAAAAATAAGCTCAAGCAAAAGCTACAAAAAAAAGAGGTCAAGAGCCCGACGCCAACAAACAAGAGGCAAGGAAGCTATGGAAAAGACCGTCAAAACGACTTGTCAGGGGATCATCCAACCTCTCAGCCAAACACAAAGCCCAAGCAAAAGGAGATTGCCGTCAAGGCCCAGGCTGCTTCAGTCCGCAAATGCAACAGAAAAGTCCAAAGATGGACGCCGTCGAGGCTCACAAAAGAAACAAAAGCGAACAAGAGATCTTGCGTCTCGACAAAGCTTTAAAAGTAAATCACAAATCACTAACGGTTACAACATTTCTTGATGAGTTCAAGCACGGTCTACTCTCAAGTTCACAACATGCTAAAAGACAGCTTAATACGTTTAACAAATAAAGTGTTTGCAATGCAATGAATGGATACCTAGGAGGTCATTCCGCGCCATCTGCGCTTGTCCCCTCGCCATGCTTCCCTTTCTTCCCTCATCCCCGGAGAGTCTTCTTTCGCTCCACGCGAGCCAGCTCTGCGTCTCTCAGTCCGAGATTAGGGGTCCTCCCCGTAGAGTCAAACAATCCAGCAGCTCTCAGGGCTTCATTCGGCCGTGCTTCGGCTCGGATCTCCTCCCTGCGAGTCTGCAAAAGAGGACCTCTCCCCGTCAGTCGGTCAACTCTAGTCTCGTAGTCAAACAAAGTGTCTCCCGTAACATCCTGAGGGTCAGACCAGGCTTCGGCACTCCCAAGGCAATAGCTACTACGGCAATCGGGCCCCTAAATCGCTCCACGCCTGCTCCCCAAAGCCACTTGGGACTGCCCAACACGCTGGTCATACCAGGCCAGGTACTGGGTAGTCAATACCACACTCTCCTGACGTCTAAGGAGCACCACAGGAGGGAAAGCGGAATACTTCCATACCCTCAGAAAATACAAAAGAGCACCTGGAGCTGCCATACAAAGAGGAGTTACCTCCGCAGTAGCAAGGTCATCCCAGCCCAACAAAGGCTCCTGCTTCATCCCAAACTGTCGGGAAACAAGCGAAGGAATATAAAAGGAGGACCAAGACAAACCTGGAACTCTGACCACATAGGACCCTTCCTGAAAGGCCCTCCTAGTCTCAATCCTCCAGTGCGGAACCCACCAACGGATTTGATGCGTACCAAGCCGTGCTATCCATCTCTCCTAGGCGGATTGATCCATATCCAACATCAGAGGTCGCCGAGCAAACGACCACGGACTAAACGACGTCGGAGCCTCGGGCATGGCCTGAAGTCTCTCGCTCAGCCACAAGGTGAGCAAAGCAGGGCTTCCCCTTCTCATGAACCGATCCCCAGTCTCCAGACGATCAATACCATGAAGAGTCTCCCCCATCACCAACGGGACAATATCCTCTCCAGCTCTGCAGTGCCTAACCACATCTAGCAAAGCGCCATCGCAAACCCCAAGGGAGCTGACCATGAAGAGCGTCCCTCCTGCTGCGGCTCCGGCTCAACCCTCGGCGGAGGAGCATCCACAGAATGCCTTGAAGGCATCGGCTCGTACGCCGGCACACGCCGCGAAGACTGGCAAGACATCTTCCCCGCCATCTTCTTCTCGAAGGACCGCATCGCCACATAACGGCGGATCAGCGTATCGAAGGCTCTCCCCGGGACCTGCACAAGCAAAACAGCCAAAGGAATACTCAGCTAACGAGATACAGGCATACTCAACAAAAGAGAAAAATACAGAAAATATGCCAAAATGGAAAAGAGTAAGCACACTCACCGGCGCATCCGGGTCAACCCGATAAGCAGCAGGAGCCAGCTTAGGCACGGGTACCGACACCCTACGCCTCAACGAGTCGCCCCGTATATATATAAAATCCGGCCCAGGCACCGGAACCTCTGGGGGACCTGGCGGGCCAGCCTCCCTCTCCCTCGCCAACACATGTGGCGTCCTCAACTTCCTTCTAACGAAGGACCCATACTCCTCTCCAAACAAGACAAACTCATCGGCACTCATGCCGCCCATATATCTCTCAAACTCCAGCACATCCATATCACGGGAATCCATCATCCCAAAAGGCGGGTCCCTCGGAGCCAAGGGGAGCATACCCGTGCCATGCTGCCAGAAGACCCTCTCTCACAAGTACATGACATCACAGGTCAGGCCCCGCAGCATCTTCCTCTGCGCCGTCACCACGAGACCGCCCTCGAACTCGTCAGCCCCATACCGAGCCCAGGGGTACAGAGCAAACTCTGTCGGGCTATCTCTCCCCAGATACTCCTGCACCTCCCCGTAGGCAATGGTGACCTTCCCCCTACTCGTCCTCCTCCTCCTCGTCGGACGGGCCCAGCCCAACATAGCAGGATAGGCCGCTATGGCCTCAGCATCTCGATCCCACGGGAAGCACCGGAAGATCTCATAGAACCACACCTGCGACAAAAGCAGAAAAGGCTCAGTGCAAAAGAAAACGGAGAAATGACAAATTGCTAATCAAAAATAGCAATAAACTCATACCTCCAAAGCAAAATCAAAGCAGCCCAAAGAATTAGCCACGCCTCAGCTAAACCGGTCCAAAGGCCTATTTCAGCATATTCAATGCAGTTTGGTCCTCAACCCAACAAAACCAACACCGGCCATCATCGTAAGCCCGGATTTCGCCCACTAAACGACAATGCAGACATCGGCCATCATCGTAAGCCCGGACCTCGCCCACTAAACGGCAAAGCAAGCACAAAAGGAGCCAGCACCTCCAAGCACAAATCTCAAGGCACTAAATGCCTCCAAAACGCCAAACGGTGAATCAACCACCGGCCATCAAAGTAAGCTCGAAGTCACCTTCTCAACGGAAAAAGCCCCTACAAGGCCACATATCCCCAGCAGATGAACATCGGCAGTCATCGTAAGTCCAACCTTTTCCCCAGCTGACAAAACGTGAGACATTCACACCTCTCACAATCGAAGCACAAGGCAGCCACGCCTCCACAACCGCAGTCAGAAGATGAATCAAGTCCTCATACATGACACAACCGCAGTCAGAAGACGAATCAAGTCCTCATACATGACACAAGCGCAGTCAGGAGACGAATCAAGTCCTCATACATGACATACCTCCAGCCCGGAAGGCTTTAAATCACTCAGTCCGTAAGACTGCATAAATCACCCAAACTACTATCTCCAGTCCGGAAGGCTCTAAACCACTCGGTATGGAAGACCGCATAAACCTCCCAAATCACTATCTCCAGTCCGGAAGGCTTTAAACCACTCGGTCTGGAAGACCGCATAAACCTCCCAAATCACTATCTCCAGCTCGGAAGGCTTTAAACCACCCGATTCAGAAAATCGTAAAATTTCCATCTCAGGACGCCACCACATCCTCACAGTCGTCCTCGGCGGTCACACGACACCTCAGGGCACCACCACGCCCACATACACTCATAATTTCACGACCTTTGAACTACGACCAGGCTTGATTCCCGCTAGGGATACGTAGGAATCCTATCACAGGGTCCATCCATCGACCTATGCGGTCACCCAAGACGCCCCCACGTCCTTACCATCGACCTATGCGGTCACCCAGGATGCCTCCACGTCCTTACCATCGACCTATGCGGTCACCCAGGACGCCTCCACGTCCTTACCATCGACCTATGCGGTCACTCAGGACGCCTCCACGTCCTTACCATCGACCTATGCGGTCACCCGGGATGCCTCCACGTCCTTACCATCGACCTATGCGGTCACCCTAGACGCCTCCACTTCCTTACCATCGACCTATGCGGTCACCCTGGACGCCTCCACATCCTTACAATCGACCTATGCGGTCACCCTGGGCGCCTTCACGTCCTTACCATCGACCTATGCCCGACCTATGCGGTCACCCACAGGATGCCACCATATCCACACACAGAGTTCCAGTCAGAGGACATCTCACGTCCCCGTACACAACAACACTCACCCCACACACTAACTACGATCAGGCTTGATTCCCGCTAGGGATACGTAGGAATCCTGTCACAGGGTCCAGCCAACTGACCTATACGATCACACAACAGGACACCGCCATGTCCTCACGCACCGACCTACACGGTCACTTCCTCTCCCAGCACGCGATCCAGATTAGGACCCTTATCTTATCGACGACCCCACTTCCTCCGTAAGTGACGTCGTCGAGGGGCTTCTGTAAGTACCCCAATCTAGATCACCCTCTTCCGAGCACACGAGAAACACCGCAGACTCACAAACGCAGTCTCAAAGACCCGTGACACTCAAAACCCTCAAAAACCCCCCAACCAAATTAAGGGAGGAACCTTTCTGAGATAAAAAGGGACAAAAGGACTTTTTAGAAATTTTTCAGAAATTGGAAAAGCATATGTGGTCCGTACGGACCTCTTTGCTTCAATAATTACTGAATCCTCTTAAAGTCGAAGATATTCCCTCAAATCCCGGGAAACATCATTACTTGCCTACATGGTTGGTCCGTACGAACCTTATTGCATGCAAGGTTGGTCCGTACGGACCTCTTTGCAACCAGACATCATCATGGCTAAATCTTCTTAAAGTCCACTTATTCCCTCAAATCGAGGAAAACCAAAATCCTGGATTACCTAAAAGGTCCGTACGGACCTTCTTGCACAAAATCTGGCACTATAAATAGAGGGCTCCCCCCTCCCTCATTTTACACATCTCCCTCTTCTCTCCTCTCCCCCCAGCCTTCTGGCACCCCTCTAAGTCCTCTCGAGGCACTCCCGGCCCCTTTCGGATCATTCTGAGGCCTTCCGAGCCCCCTCGCGGTGCTCTGAAGCCTCTCCGAGCGCTCCCGCGATGCTCCCGTGCTGCTCCGAGGCACTCTCGAGGTACTCTGAGGCCCCTCGTGGTACTCCGAGGCCTTGCCTGGTCTTTCCCAAGGCGTCCCGGCTCTTTCCGAGTCAAACCGGCAACTCGAACGCACGCCGAAACTCTACCCGAGTGACTCCTGCGATCCCAACGCACGTCGAACCTCTGCCCGGGTGATCCCTGCGATCCCATCGCACGCCGAACCTCTGCCCGAGTGCACACCTGACAATCCAACGCACGCCGAAACTCTGTCCGCAGACAACCGGCTCATCCCGAAGCAATCCCGGTCCGTACCGGAACACTATTCCATCCTCAAATACTATTTCCCAGCGAAAGACAGACACGAACCAACATTGGTAAGGCTTCCTTCCTACAACTATTTCAATACATTTCAATAAAGCAGTGCACAATGCAGACATCCGACACAGCATGCATTTTTAAAAGCACATACACACACACACAACAGTTAAAGAATATAAGGGATACCGAAAGACTCGTTTTTACGAGGCGACTCGGGTGAGCTCTAAGATTCTAATATTCTCTTCCCGAGGAGTCATCTGACCTCCGAACTCAAAAATCTCATCACACAAAAATAGTTTATTTTTAAACTGATGTCCTTTTTCAATGTTTTGGGCTTAATAAAAACGGTGTGGCGACTCTACAAGCAAAAACACGGGGAGACATTCACCAACACCGCAAAACGGAATAAGCCAGATGCCGGGGCGTGAACGCGCTGCCTATCGGATCCGGGCGACCTTCCTGATGCGAAGCACAAATGCGAGATGACCGGGGGCCCCCCGCGCGCGAGCCGGATCCCGGGTAATTTCACATAGCAGATGCTCCTCCAGATTTTCTTTCTTTCTGATTTCTATAAATTACTTCCAGGTCCTCCTCCTTTACCATTTTACTTCTCCACTCTCTAAATTCCCGAATCGTTCTCAAACCCTCGGTTCACTTCGGTTGTCAATGTGATTGATGATAATTTGATAGTTAAACATCATTTACAAAAACCACTCATCATGACTCCTAACTAATTTTAAAGCTATATAAACCTATCCTACTTAGAAGATAAATGAATCCTCTTTAACCTAGATTAAAGTAGGATATTTTAGCTATACAATGATGTCTTACTTGTTAAAATGGATTAGTGGAAGTAGTTTAAATATTGCTCAGAAAATGCTTGGCAGCCTTGTTTGGCAACTTCACCAAAGTGACTACAACTTGGTAAATTGATCTTGGACCCTTTTTGGGATAATGTATTGTTACACATTGATCATGTATGACTGGTTTATGATGCATTGTAGCCTTACTTGAGTTCATACCCATGGTTGTGATATAAATGGTGTATAAAATGTATATTACACTACGGTATTGATGTGTACATGAGTATGATTTACCATGTGGTTATATTTCTTATTCCTTTGATGGATTTTATTTCAAGTAACTATTATGTGCTTGAACTTGTGTTAATCAGCTGATGCTTTGGGGTATAGCGTAGTACGATCAATTATGGCAAGTGTGACCTAATGTGATCGAATTATGTTATACCTGTGACTGTCCCCTTCTGTGGCCACAGATTGGGGTTATAGCATCTGTATTGAGCCAAAATCCTTACAGAGTTGCTAGTATCTTATATGGTTCCCTGAAAAACGGGTCTTATAAGAAGTGAATAATGCTCAAGCAGTTCACTAATGAGTGGGGTTTTATCTCCAATGTTGTACGACTATGGTTCAGACCGGGAAAAGGTAAACCGAGGTAATGTAAGGTGTTTACAGCTTTTTCAATGTGTTATATGCACCTTGTTATGTGTTGCATCTTACTTGGCATATTGCTGCATTCATAATAGCTTACTGAGATTTATTCTCACCCCTCTCCCTTTAATATTTTTAGATCCCGAGACAGGCGGACCGGCCAAGTAAGGACGGAAAGGAGTTTGGAAGTGGTATTTTGGAATTGTCGGGGTATGTATAGGTTGGCGTAGAAAGATGTATTTTGACATAATTCCTTTATGGAGTTGGTGTATATAAAAACTTAGTTTCTACGTTATAACCGAAATCTTTTGTAACTAAAACAGGTTGTTACTTTTAAAGTTGTTCAACTCTTCCTCCAAGTGGAGAGGAATGGAGTTAGTTTATAATGATTTTGTTAAGAATGTTTAAGTGTGCAAGTTAAATCAAAGTTTTTAAAAGTTTAGGTGATTTGAGTTCTTTTGGGGATGCCCCAGTTCGGGACACGTGTTAGGTTTCGGGTCGGGGTCTCCACAAACCCGGCTAGTCGTGTGTTCGTGGTTTCAGGTCTAATTGCTGGAGATCAACCTAATTGCTGGACTAAGGCTGATCTGGAACGTTTCCTGCATCATCAAAATATTTTCTTCTCTTTTACGACAACTCCAACAATGTGTATCAAATATAAATTTTGATACCTATATAGAGGTAATAGCAACTTCTATAATGGAAAAAAAGGATCAAATTTTGATATGGTATTATTAGCAAAGGTAGCAAATTCGCTACATTGGCTAATACCTTTTGATGTTCCTCACTTACACAAATGGGAGAGTGAGAGTAACTTGATAAGTGGATATAAGCACATAGCCTTTTCCCCATCCAATAATGAAAATAATGAAAATATGAAGTAAAGTGGACATTTTGGAGCCTTCTAACTGTTTGGATGAAATTTAGTTTTAATTTTTTATGGATAAATTTTAATTGGCTATAATAATGTAGTTATATATTTAAAAAGAAAATATTAATTTATATCAAAATTTGTAATTTTTATTTCTCTATAAATGGAGCTCGGTTCATATTTTTATACAATAATTTAATTTTTCTTGTTTTCTCACTAAAAGTTAAGATAAAATTTCTTCTTTTTAAAAACTAATACTTAAATGATGTTAGTTTTTAGGAACTAAAAATATTTCACTATATTTTTCATTTTATGTTTTGCGTAGATTTTTATGAGTTTTTTTAAAAGGGAGAGTTAGAAATGTGATACTTAATTTGGAATGAACCGAAATGAAATATGAAACATTAATTATAAGACAATTAAAGTATTTTATTATTGATGATATTTTTTAAAATAATAAATTGATGATTATAATATTTATAAATTTTTATTTTAATAAAAATATTTAATTAAAACAATAGTCATATTTAAAATTATTGATAATGCTGAAAGTATTAATAAAAAATAGCTTGATACCATAAATTTAATACTTATTATTGGATTATTATTGGAGATGAAAATTTGATACCTTGTTAATAGTAATCATTATATATCAAATTTTAATTTGACAAAAACTTATGTGAGAACACTATGACCCATCTCATGGATGAGACGGGTCGGATCCATGACCCATGACCCGTCCAAAAAAAATTTGCTCCAGACCTTCTCTCTTTCTCTCTCAAGACGTAAACACCTCCCTCTCTCTCCTCTCTCTCTCTAGACGCAAACTACCCCTCCTCCATCGTCTTCCTCATCTAGCTTCTCCTCACCGGAAACCTTCACCCGACCTCAACCTTCACCAGACCTCGCCGTCTTCTTCACGAATCCTCCCTCTCAAATTGCCCATCACCGTTACCTCTGACTCAAACCCAATCGCCGGCAACCCACATCCTCGTCTTAATCTCCAGCAGCATGTGTTTGCAATGTCCTTTCGTAAATCTTTACAATAGGGGGATTCAATGCTCGTAATTTGAAGCTTTTCAATTTGTCCCATTGTCAGTGCTCACCACCTGTTTGATAAATTGTTTGAGTGAAAGCAACCAGGTGAATTTCCTGATTAGTTATGTATTTATTATTCCTTTTGTATGCCATTGCTGGTCGAACTCAAATCTTGAATCTTTACAACAATTTTCAAAGGTTCCTGCGAAATCTTTGGCTCATTGCCACATTTTCTTTGCTATTTGGATGAAATGTTTGTTGTGATGGGTGCGTTTTGTTGCCAACTCAAACCAAGTGCTTCTTATCTGCAAGTACTAAAAGGATTTCTTTTGACATTGAAGCTAACATTTTTTATTATTATTTTTAACCTAAAAATTATGTTGTATCTAGCAATTTAACCTTGAAAGAGAAATTTTTATATTTTGTTTTTTTTTTTTTTTTGGTTTGTGAAAAGTAATAGTTACTATAACATAATGTAATAATTGTATGCATATAAAGTAATAATTTGTATACATTAAAGTAATACATATATACAGAAAAGTAATAGTGTTTTTCCCTATATTTTCTTCGTTTGGCTAAAGTAATACTTATTATAACTAAAATGTAACAAACGTGTTATTTATATGTAATAGTATTTGTTTTTTTAAAATAGGTAATGTAATACTTAGTATTTGTTACATTTTAGTTATATTTTGTTTTTTTTTCGATTTGTGAAAAGTAATAGTTACTATAACATAATGTAATAATTGTATGCATATAAAGTAATAGTTTGTATACATTAAAGTATTACATATATACAGAAAAGTAATAGTGTTTTTCCCTATGTTTTCTTCGTTTGACAAAAGTAATACTTATTATAACTAAAATGTAACAAACGTGTTATTTATATGTAATAGTATTTGTTTTTGGCAAAAGTAATACTTAGTACTCCTATTTGTTACATTTTAGTTATATTTTGTTTTTTTTCGATTTGTGAAAAGTAATAGTTACTATAACATAATGTAATAATTGTATGCATATAAAGTAATAGTTTGTATACATTAAAGTAATACATATATACAGAAAATGGGTGAAAACGAGCTTTTGTTTTTTTAAAACAGATATTACGTTTACTTATGAACAATGTTACTTTAATGTATACAAACTATTACTTTATATGCATACAATCATTACATTATGTTATAGTAACTATTACTTTTCACAAACCGAAAAAAAAAACAAAATTTAAAAATTAAAAAAAAAAAACTTTTTTTTGGGTCAAATTGCAATTTTGGAAAATATGGGACAAAACTGACATTTGAAAGTTCAAGGGCCAAAACGTAAATCTTGGAAATTCAGGGACTAAATTGGAAATATGAAAATTTTGGACGAATTTGATTTATAAAAATTCATGGGCTAAAGTGAAAAATAAAATCTCAAAGAGCGAGGTGCAAAAGAATTTTTTATAGTGACCAAAGTGCGACGATACAATTGCGAGGCGAACCGAATACTAAATGGTACAAAGCATTGGCCGGCCAAAGTCATTTCTGTGGCCGAGAGAAGGCTGGGCAATGCAGGCCACAAGCAAGGAAGAGGCCGGCAGTTGGGGCAAGGTTGGGCAGAATTGGGCCAAGGAAGAAATTGGACCTGGGCTTTAGAATCTGGGCGGACGCTGAAGCAAACTTACCATCGCTTTATTTAATCAATTAAGTGCCCCATGGGTCATGGGTTTGTTAGTGTAATATGCAGGTGATATCGCAGATGATTTTCCAAAAGTCCAGGTGATATCGCAGATGATTTCCTGGACTGAAAATTATATAGTTGTATATTTCTTGTTTGTTATTTAATGGACTAACGTGCTAATATGGTCTGTATAGTCTATGGTTTATGGTTATATTTCAGGGTGCAATAGCATCAAAGAAGGAGCTAGACACGTGTGGAAATTGGAAGAAAAGAATTAATACATTTTATGTATTAATTCGTAACTTTGGCAAACAACAACAACACGTATGGAGACTTTGTCAAAGGTTGTTGCTGAGTTATAGAAGAAGTACAAGGATGATAAAGCAAATGAGTACAAGGCGTGGAAGCATGGCTTGAGGATTAAACAACTCGATTGCTACAAAATAGGAAGTGGGAGCTAGAATTGTGGAACAACTTCACCCACTCTCCCTACACTTCCTCCACGTGCAAGACTAGCCCCAAGGCTGTTATTGGAGTAGCCTTCAAGTAATTGAAGATTATAAATAAGCTTGGAAGGTTTATTTGAAGACATGCCAATTATTTCATCACATTCACACCTTCGAAAAGCTTAGAGATAGAGTTCTTTGTTTGGTTCTTTTTAATCCCTTCTCCCTTGTAATTTCGCACTTGATTACTTTGGTATCAAGGTGTGTGAAGGCTAGGATAGGATTCCGTTCTTTATCTCTTGTTCCATAGAGCTTAAAATAGATATAGCTATAGGGAACTTTCGGCTTTGTAACTTCATTCATAGTGATTATAAAGTCTTGCCTAAGAGGCACTCTCAAGTTATATTTATATAACTTGAGAAAAACAATTTTGGTGTTTTATTCCGCTGCAAACTCTTTTACAAAATTGTTTTAATTTCGAAGTGTGTGTGTGTGCCATCCCAAGTGCTATCATTGGTGCTGTTATCACCTTGGATATCACTTGTGATTCAAGCCGTGACAATTTCAATTGGTATCGTAGCCTCTCACTTGACGATACAAAGTGTTTGGTCCTTTTTGTCATGGCTTTTGATCCCCGCAAATCCAAACCAAAACGTCTTCCTGTTTTAGATGGTTCGAATTATGCATATTGGAAAATTCGCATTCGCTCGCATATCAAATCAATTGATCTTCGAGCATGGCGATCTATAGTTCGTGGGTACTCTCTTCCACTATTACCTCCTGATGAGGATGGTGATGTTCAGGTTAAACCTGAAGGTGAGTGGACTAATGAAGAGATCACCCTGGCTAACTATAATGAGAAAGCTCTTAATGCTATCTTTGAGTGGGTTGACATGCATATTTTTAAACTTGTTCAAAATAGTTCCACAGCTCAAGAAGCTTGGGATATTTTACAAAGGTTTTGTGAAGGTGATTCTAGTGTGCGTGAAAACAAACTTAGAGGTCTTACTGGCAAATTTGAAAGGTTGAGAATGGGTGAAAGTGATACCATTTCCTCTTATTTTGAAAAATTGTTTGACATTGCTAATGAGTGTCAACTTTTAGGTGAACCTTTTACAAACAAACAATTGGTTTCAAAGGCTATTAGAACTCTCCCTGAGCGTTTTAATATTAAGGTTTCATCTATAGAAGAGGCTCACAATCTTTCTACTATGAACATCAATTCCTTAATGAACATTTTAAAAAATTTTGAATCAAATCTTGCTGAGCAAAGTGAAGCCTCTAAAGGCAAGAGTGTTGCTTTAAAAGTTCAATTCTCTAGTGGTTCAACTAATGAGGATGACGAAATTTTTGAGGAATTAGGTGAAGATGCCAGTGTTGCCTTACTTACCAGGAAATATAACTCAATGGTGAGAAAATTTAACAAAGAAAATGTGCAGGTAAAGGCTAAAGAGCAACAAGCCAAGGTGTACAATTCAATGCCCAAGAGGACATTTCCATCTACTCAGAAAGGTGGTCCCATAAGGAGAGCATCATCAGATCAATCCAGTATCCGATCCAAAATACCTTGAATCAATCCAATGTCATGCTTGCTCGATGGGGTCATTACTCAAATGAGTGTGCTAACACTCTAAGGAAGATGGAAAAGAACTTATGGGTTTCTCTCGTGACAATGAGGATGAGGAGACCAATCAATCGAAGATTCGCATCAAACGAGAATGGTGGTCACAACCGTGACTCGGATTCTCGTCGTGATACCCCAGTGATATCCAAAATGGGATAGCACCCGAGATATCATCCAACAGTATACGTATTTAAATTTGATAAATGCCGCTTGTTTTGTGGGTTACGTTAACATGGATGCGGGTTGTTCACAAGATGAGAAGGAGTTCAGCAAGGATGAACTCATTTGTGGTCTTAAAAACCTTTGCAAAGAATTGGTAGACGAATGGAAGAAAGAGAACAAGAAGGTGATCTCAATTGTCCAAAGAGGTTCAAGATCTAGCGATGTGGGTTCTGGTAAGATTGGATGTTCAACTCCTGACAAAGAAGGATGTGGAGCCGAGGACAAAGTCAAGAGCAAGCTTACTCTTGCCGAGACAACGTTCAAGAAACTCAACACGAGTTCTACCAAGTTTGATGCAATTCTTGGGTTGTCTAAACCACTCCAAGGCAGGTATGGGTTTTCAAGAGTCTTTGAATGCTATTACTTCTACTTTGTCTAATACGTAAGATAAGTTAATTTTGTTAAAGAAAGAGATCATGTTGAACTTATATCTTCTCGATAAGTCTTCCGACAAGGTAAAAATATGTAACTACTGTTACTCTACTTGGACATTTGAAAAATGATTGTAAAACTCTCTTAAAGAAACAATCCGGTTCTGTGTGATACGAAGTGCTACCTAGCATGTCGAATATCACCGTCGATCGAAGAAAAATTATCAAAGTAGAAAAGTGTGGAAACCTAAGTCTAATCGATATGTGATGTTGTATGCACCGCCTTAAAAACTAATGTTGAAGGTTCATGGTATTTTGATAGTGGTTGTTCTCGTCATATGACCGGAACAAAAATATTTTTAAAGGAATATGAACCGATTCAAGGTGGTAGTGTAACATATGGTGGTGGTGGCAAGAGTAATATAGTAGGAAAAGGTGTATTGAATGTACCTGGATTTCCGCTTTGAAAAATGTTTTTGCATGTTGATGGACCGGTAACTAATTTAATTAGTATTAGCCAACTTTCATGCGATGACAACCTTGAAGTAAAATTCAATAAAAACACTTGTGAAGTTTTTGATTGTACTAATAATCGTAGTTATGATCGGTACTAGGTCAAGTAATAATCATACCTTGTTGAGGATAAACAAGTGTGTCATTCTCGTGAGGATTGATGATGCTACCTTATGGCATCAAAAAGTTGGGTCATGTCCATTTTCGTAACATTGTGAAACTCATAAATGCTTTGAAGCTATAAGAGGTATACCCTAGTCTGGACATTAGTACAAAAATCATATGTGAAGATTGTTTAAAAGGTAAACAAACACGTGCTACCCATAGTGCTACCCAACATAATGAGGAGTACTGGGACAACGCATACAATTTTCAATTAATGCATATGGATTTAATGGGTCCAAGTTGAGGTAGACAGTTTAGGAGGTAAGAAATATACTTTGTAATAGTTGATGATTTTTCTAGATTTACTTGGGTATATTTTTGAAAGAAAAATCGTAAACTTTTGAAAAGTTTAAAGTCTTACATGCTAAAAATCAAAAACATGTTTTCTCGCTCTTATCATGCGAATAAGGTCTGATCATGGAACGGAGTTTGATAATTCATTGTTCTTTACTTTTTGTGAATTAAAAGGAATTAAATATGAGTTTTCTCGCTCCTAAAACACCTCAACAAAATGGGGTGGCCGAAAGGAAAAAATAGGACCTTACTTGAGATGGCACGTGTGATGTTGTTTTCAAAAAGAATTTCAAAGAGATTTTGGGCCGAGGCCTTAAACACGAGCGTGCCACACGGCCAATAGGGTTTTTCTAAGACCTGGTACTAGAATGACACCTTATGAAATTTTGAATGGTAGGATACCAAAGGTTCATTATTTTCATACATTTGGGGTGTGTGTGTTATGTTCTAAATGATCGGGATTACTTAGCTAAATTTGACTCTAAAAGTGATAAGGCTATATTTCTTGGGTATGCTCGGGACGGCCGAGCATATAGGGTTTATAACCTTAGGTTAAAAACCATTCAGAATCAATTAACGCTTGTTTTTGATGATTTAGCAAGTGTTACAAGTGATGGAGTACAGAATCTCCATTAATATTCTTTGGAAGAACTGGAGAATCAAAATCAAGTAAGTGATACCCCGAGGTCTTGGCCCAAGTGTTGCCACGAAGGGATAGCATCTCCGGTATCACCCAAGACCAATCCAAAGAATCGAAAAGAATGAACAATGATGACGATGCTCATGTGCATGAAGATTTGAGAAGGGATCCACCGGCTAGGATCGAAGAGACCATCCTTCCTCTCAAATTATTGGAGAAGCAAGTGAAGGGTACGAACAAGGAACAAAGGACATTTTAGTGACCGTGAAATGGCAAGGTATGTGTGCATGTCCATCACATACCACAAGGTAAAATATTCCTGTTTTGTCTCTTCTTTAGAACCCAAAAATATTTCTGAAGCATTAAAAGATAATTTTTGGATACATGCCATGCAAGAGGAACTTGAACAATTTGCTCGTAATGAAGTTTGGTGTTTAGTACCACGTCCTAGTAATACAAATGTTATTGGTACTAAATGGATTTTCAAAAACAAATCAGATGAGCAAGGAAATATTGTTAGAAACAAAGCTCGTCTCGTAGCACAAGGTTACACCCAAATTGAAGGTGTTGACTTTGATGAGACCTTTGCTCCCGTTGCTAGAATAGAATCTATAAGACTCCTCTTGGCTATAGCTTGTTTTCTAAAAATTACTTTGTTTCAAATGGATGTTAAAGCTGCCTTTTTAAATGGTTATTTAAAAGAAGAAGTTTTTGTTGAACAACCAAAAGGATTTGAAGATCCTCATCTACCAAACCATGTATATAGACTTGATAAAGCCTTATATGGCTTGAAACAAGCTCCACGTGCATGGTATGGTCGCTTAACCTCTTTTTTACTTGAATATGGCTTTACAAGAGGTGAAGCAGATAGGACCTTATTTATCCTAAGGCATGGCAAAGAAATAGTCATTGTTCAAATCTATATTGATGACATAGTCTATGGCTCTACTTCTCAAACATGTTTAAAAGATTTTGTAGAAGCTATGACATCAACATTTGAAATGAGCATGATTGGAGAGTTAACATTCTTTCTAGGCTTGCAGGTGAAACAATCAAATGAAGGAATATTCATTTCACAAAGCAAGTATGCAAAGAGCCTAGTAAAAAGGTTTGGGTTGGAAGAAGCAAAAAGTTCAAAAATCCCCATGTGTTCTTCTCTCAAACTTGGTAGAGATCAAGTAGGTGAGGATGTTGATCCTACTCTTTATCGTTCTATGATAGGTAGCCTTCTCTATCTCACTTCTAGTCGTCCTGATATCATGTTCAGCGTGTGTGTTTGTGCACGTTATCAAGCCAATCCTAAAGTCTCTCACCTTAATTATCGTCAAAAAGATAATTAAATATGTTTCAGAACAAGTGAATTAGGGATTTGGTTTAGTAAGGATACTAATACAAATTTGGTTGGCTTTAGTGACTCGGATTGGGCGGGGATATGGATGATAGGAAGAGTACTAGTGGGGGTGTTTTTACTTGGGCAACAATTTAGTTTCATGGTATAGTCGTAAACAAAATTGTGTTTCTCTCTCCACTGAGTCGAGTATGTTGCGGTGGTAGTTGTTGTTCACAACTTATTTGGCTAAAACATATGTTAGATGACTATGGCCTAGAGAGTAATTCTTTGACTATGTCTTGTGATAACTTTGAGTGCTATCAACATTTCAAAAAACCCAGTTCAACATTCCCGTACCAAACACATTGACATACGTCATCATTTTCTTAGAGATATGGTAGATAAAGGCCTAATTAACATTGATCATATTGATACTAAGTATCAACTCGGCCGACATCTTTACCACAGGCCTTAGACCACGAGAGATTTTCTAGTTTGAAAAGATCTCTTGGTCTTTGTAATCTCTGAGTCTGTTCGTCTGTGCTACCCCAGGTGATGTTATCACTTAGGGTAACACTTGTATATTAGTGTATTTTTTTCTTTGGTTATTTATTTAAAAAAAATGCTTTATTATTTGTTTAATCTGGTTAGCTTAGTTCTAACTGTGGCACATGCCGACCTTTTATTATGGTAGGTTATTATTTAGGTTAGCACGTCGATATCATTCCCCTTCATATGCTTAAAGTGACAAAGTCACTAATATTTTCTTTTTGATAAATAAAAGACAGAGGCATGTATCCATACTATTCTCTCGAGCTCGGGGCACGGTGTTCGCTGCAACGATGTACTCTTGCCAATGAGAATGTATGAGGTGATGTATGCTAAGTATTAGGGACATGGAGTTCGCCACTACAGTGTACCCTACTTGAAAGGCATAGATCACTTGGTCTCTACACTTGAAATATAACTTGAAGCACGGAGCTCGTTACTACGATGCTTTCTTGTTTAAAGAAGTGTATTGAGACGTGTTTAACAAGCAATGTACTTAAAAAATATATAGACATATAATGCCTAAAGTGCATGAAAAATGCTCGGCTTGTTATGCCTGAAGTGTCTAAAAAGGCTAAGCTTATTATGCCTCAAGTGTTTGAAACTGAAAATTATTTATCAAGGGGTTTTATATCATATGTGTTATCCTACGTGTTGCCATCATTGCCTTAACACATTAGTGTGTGCTATATTAGTTTTTTTTATTATTTTCGAAATATTGTTGATTAATTTCTCAAAATCTGAAAGTCTTTTTAATTAAAGAGTTTACGATTTTGAAAACGTCTTCAACAAGTTTCCTTTATTTTTGGTAAACTTAATTAAGTAACTAACCCATATTTATTTTTATTTGTGCATATATTGTTTTGGTTTAGTTACAAATTATTTAGTTTACTTATTTTTTTGTTTTTTACGTTTTTACTTTAAAAAAAAAAAAAAAACACATTTATTTTAAATTTTTCAACCGTGTTTTATCCTTAAGTTGGTTGGGGTTTTAAAAATTTGTGTGGTTAGGGTTTATTGTTAATGAGTGGATAGGGTTAAAAGTGAGGGTTTTTAGGAGTTTAGATGGGATGGGGTTGTCTAATCAAATTAATTTTTTGTTTCCTCACCGTCTCTCTCTCTTAAATTCCTAATTTTTCTCTAACTCTCCTATTATCTCTCTCTTACCGTTACTCCCTCTACCTATTTAAACCCCATTCCAGCGTCTTCCTCTCTTCTCAACCTAGGTCAAAAAATTCGTTCCAAAATTCCCTCATATCTTCATGGCATCTCCATCCAAAGCTAGTACCGAACCTTCCCACACGGACCAAATGGACATCTCACCTAGCATTGCTCCATCCGTGGCATCTCGTGTGGCCATGGAAACTTCCCCAATGATCACTCCAAGCTCTTCTCCACCAACAATGGCGATAGTTCCTTCCTCTGGCCCCATTACCTCGTTTGATCAAGGCATTCCTAAAGTGACTCTCATCACTGCCGAGCCAAAAAGGAAGAGGAAAGCCCCAACTGCCAAGCTGTCTCCCCAAATCGCAAAAAGGAGGTCTTCCAACCGCATTAGATCAATCAGGTCCAAGGCAACTTCAAATACCTCTCTTGATCCAGTTGAAGTCTCAGAAAGCTCTATTGATGTGTCCTCACCCCATGTGAGTGACGAGAACTTTGAAGCAAACAAGAAAAAGGAGCCTTCTGTGGACTCATTTGATGCTTGGGTAGATGGTGATGAAGAGGAGACCCTCTCTGATTATCAGAAAAAGAAGGCCAAGGGCAAAACTGTGAGTGCTACCAGAAGTGCTAGCAAGAAGAGGATATCATCTGAGGTAACACTTGCCCCCTCTTCTGTTCCTAAACATTCCTCTAGTGATAATTCTGGTGATGAGGTTACTCAAACTGAAGAGGATAAAGCTTTTCCAAAACCTTTTCTTACTTTGGAATATTATAAAAAGAAAAATATGGAACTTTGATTGAATAGTCTGAGTAAGAGAATTTTAAAAGAAAAGCACATTGATGAGGGTCAGTTGGAAAAGGAAGGAGTGGTTCAGTTTTTAAAGGACATGAATTTTATTAATGCTAATAATCATGCATCTGTGTTTGTTGAGAGTGTCATTCGCAATTTCTTTGCCAATTTGCATGCTCATTTGGATGATGAAGGGTCTGCAAAATATGGAAAAGTATTTGTTAGGGGAAGAGTCTATTCTTTTACTCCAGCCCTAATTAACAAAGTTTTAGGCCTCCCTAATGTAGATGATGAGAGCATTAGGGTCAATAGAGATGAAATGGTAAAATTGCTCACTCACAACAAACTGCAGTCTTGGCCTTTGAAAGAGAAACTTCATGCTTCTAGATTATCTTCTCTCTATTCTGTACTACACAAACTGTGCATCTTCAATTGGCTTCCTACAACTAATGAACCTATTGTGACATTGGAGCATGCGAATGTGTTGTATAGATTGGGTAAAAATTTAAGGATTAACTTTGGAAGATTAGTGTTTAAACACTTAGCTTCATGGGATAGAAAAAAGGAAGTGAACATTAGCTTTTTCCCCTATCCTTCTCTAATCTTCAAAGTTTTGGTATTTCAATCCTTGCCCATTGAAGCCTCTGATGTTTTTACCACTGAACCTGAGTACTATACCATTGATCAACAAGCGAAAAAGGCAAAAGGTATACTAAAGATCTTCCTTGGAACAAATCGATGAATCAACCCCTGCTCCTCCCAAGTGCTATCTCACGTGATACCCCAAGTGCTTCTCAGTGTTGCCCCTCATACTTTTGCGAGAACCGATGCCGCAAGTATTACGAACAACATGATAAATCTTTTGGGCAACTCTGGACCATCAATCCCAAAGGCTACGGTTCTCAACTTCCTGCACAAACGAGTCAAGTGCAATAGGAGAACTTGCCGAGGGATGGGCTAAGCTTAAGCAGTAACGAGATGCTTTTATTGATGAAATTTCTTCCCAAATAGGGGGAGGATCTCGCTTCTTCTTGGAACTTCGAGCCGGTGCTCTGCAGGTGCTACCACCGATCTTTGGCCCAAGTGATGGTGGAAGTGATAGGGAAGGAGATCGGGGAGGAAGGAGAAGAAGAAGAGGAGTTTGAAGAAGAAGAAAGTGAACACGAAGGTTGACAAACTGAAGGTTGATGTTGCCGCTATCTTATGGGTGACTTGTTTTTGTGGTGGTCCTTAAAAACAAATTATGTTATTTTGGTTATGGTGGTGGTTCTCTAAACAATTTACTTTTTATTTTGTTTATATTTGCTAAAACACTTTAGTTGGTTTGTTAATAACTTAATACGCTAGGTTGTTTTTTTGCTAGTTTTTGGATGATATTTGCTACAATGGTTATGGTTTTTAATGGTTACTTAGTTTATTTCGAAAACTTTTTAAAGTTTGAAATAAATTAGTTTATTATGATATATCATTGTTTAGGATTAGCTCCTTGATTAAGGGGGAGTTAATTTTTTGTGGAGATATTATTCTATGTTCTATGCTCTGTACATTTGTATATAGACTAATCCTACAGGACAGCAGCACATTGAGTTTGGAAAGAAATATCCAACTAAGGGGGAGATTGTTAGTGTAATCTGCAGGTGATATCGCAGATGATTTCCCAAAAAATCCGGTGATATCGCGAGATGATTTCCTGGGAGAAAATTATATAGTTGTATATTTCTTGTTTGTTATTTAATGGACTAACGTGCTAATATGGTCTGTATAGTCTATGGTTTATGGTTATATTTCAGGGTGCAATAGCATCAAAGAAGGAGCTAGACACGTGTGGAAATTGGAAGAAAAGAATTAATACATTTTATGTATTAATTCGTAACTTTGGCAAACAACAACAACACGTATGGAGACTTTGTCAAAGGTTGTTGCTGAGTTATAGAAGAAGTACAAGGATGATAAAGCAAAGGAGTACAAGGCGTGGAAGCATGGCTTGAGGATTAAACAACTCGGTTGCTACAAAATAGGAAGTGGGAGCTAGAATTGTGGAACAACTTCACCCACTCTCCCTACACTTCCTCCACGTGCAAGACCAGCCCCAAGGCTGTTATTGGAGTAGCCTTCAAGTAATTGAAGATTATAAATAAGCTTGGAAGGTTTATTTGAAGACATGCCAATTATTTCATCACATTCACACCTTCGAAAAGCTTAGAGATAGAGTTCTTTGTTTGGTTCTTTTTAATCCCTTCTCCCTTGTAATTTCGCACTTGATTACTTTGGTATCAAGGTGTGTGAAGGCTAGGATAGGATTCCGTTCTTTATCTCTTGTTCCATAGAGCTTAAAATAGATATAGCTATAGGGAACTTTCGGCTTTGTAACTTCATTCATAGTGATTATAAAGTCTTGCCTAAGAGGCACTCTCAAGTTATATTTATATAACTTGAGAAAAATAATTTTGGTGTTTTATTCCGCTGCAAACTCTTTTACAAAATTGTTTTATTTTTGAAGTGTGTGTGTGTGCCATCCCAAGTGCTATCGTTGGTGCTGTTATCACCTTGGATATCACTTGTGATTCAAGCCGTGACAATTTCAGGGTTGACCCGTCTCATGCATGAGACGGATCCCCTTATTCTCATGGGAGACCATCTCTTTTAATTTTGATATTTATCTAGCTAATAACATTAAAGTTGTCTTTAAGGTAATGTTTTTAGTGTGACTAATGTGATGCAACGCGAATGTCATTAGGCCACAAAGTTGTTCTTTGGCAATGTTCGGTTGATATTAAAACTTTGACTCAAATGTAGGGATGGTAAAATCACATCGAAATCGGACCGAAATCGAAAAATCGAACCGAAATCAGATTGGAAAAGCCCGAAATCGCCATGAACCGTCACGAAAATCGAAACCAGGGTAACTGAAATCGGTTTGGAGCCGGGCCGGTTAAGGGTCACCAAAATGGTGAACCGGACCGGAAAAAGCCCGGAACCGAACGAAAATTCATTGTTTTTCAATAGAACCGGATCGGAACCGGATCGAAAAAAGCCTGGAACCGAACGAACCGGGGAGAAAACCGAAATCGGATTAACCGGAACCGTGAGCAAATCGGGCCGATTAAGAATCATACATTTTCCGAACCAAAACCGGACCCAGAACCAATTTTGGTCATCCCTACTCAAATGCACTTTTTTACATCTATTTAGTTTCAATCACTCGTTGGTAAAAAAAGACCACGTTGCATAAATTGCGATCGATAATTGGTTGCAATAATTTAATTTCAATCATTTATACTCCCTCTGTCTCACAAAACTTTGCACCTTTACTGTTGAGAATGAAAAATAAGAAATAATGTTATTAAAGTAGGTGTTGTGAGTGGGAGGAAAGAGAATGAGTGGAGAGAATAGTAAATTTGAAAAGTGTTGTGAGTATGACAAGTGGGTCCCATGAATAAAGAAATATTAAAAAATTTCCTTTTTAGGAAAGTGGGACTTTAAAGTGGGACGCCCAAAATAGTAAAAGGGGTAATGTTTTATGGGACGGAGGGAGTATGTCAAAATAAATAAATAAATCTCGCAACCTGAAATGTGATTGATGGCGTCAGCATCATTAAAAATGTGGCAGAAATTTCAAATACTCTTAAAATATATTGAAGATTTGATGTTAAGTACTTTTCATAATATAGGTCTAAACAAACTGATCATAATAATCAAAAGGGGTTGATGACTCTTTGGCTCAGCAGCATAGGCCCTTGTGTCAAGGATTCGAAATCCTTCCCCCAAGTTGTATTTGAAATGTTGTAATATTTTTAAAAAATGATTAAAAGGGGAGAAATGAAAATGTAAGAAACCTAGGGGGAACGATCAGAATTGAGTCTAAACATAAGGGGGTTGGCTGGAAGTTTACGATGTTCTATTCTAGCTGGCATTGTGCGTGCATGCTGCAGTGATTGAGGGCCCGTTTGATCTAGCTTATTGATATGTACTGATGACTTATTACTTATGACTGATGACTTATGACTGATGAGCTGATGAATGATGCTGTTTGATTTAGTTTTTTTGAAGTGCTGATAAGCTGACATAAGTAAGTATGACTGTTTGATTAATAAGCTGAAAAAATGCTGAATGAAATTATAAAGACTAAAATAATAATAATAATAATAATAATAATAATAATAATAATAATAATAATAATAATAATAATAATAATAATAATAATAATAATAATAATAATAATAATAATAATAATAATAATAATAATAATAATAATAATAATAATAATAATAATAATAATAATTATTATTATTATTATTATTATTATTATTATTATTATTATTATTATTATTATTATTATTATTATTATTATTATTATTATTTTATTATTATTATTATTATTTTAATTATTTTTATATTATTATTAATTTTTTATTTTATTTATTTTTTATTTTATTTTTTTATTTTTTTATTATTATTATTATTACTTTATTATTTTTTTTTTATTTTTTTATTATTTTATTATTATTATTATTAATTTTTTTATTATTATTATTTTTTATTTTTATTTTTTTTATTATTATCATTAATTTATTATTATTATTATTATTATTATTTTATTATTATTATGATTATTATTATTATTATTATTATATTATTATATTATTATTTTATTATTATTATTATATTATTTTTATTATTATTTTTTATTATATTATTATTATTATTATTTTAATAATTATTTTTATTTTTATTATTATTTATTATTATTATTATTATTATTACTATTATTATTATTTTATTATTATTATTAATTTATTATTATTATTTTTTATTATTATTATTATTATTATTATTTTATTATTATTATTTTATTATTTTTATTATTATTATTACTATTATTTTTCTATTATTATTTTATTATTATTACTTTTTATTTATTTTTTTGTTATTTTTTTATTTTTTTATTATTATTATTATTTTATTATTATTATTGTTTTATTATTATTATTATATTTTTTTATTTTTATTATTATTATTATTATTATTATTATTATTATATTATTATTATTATTATTATTATTATTATTATTATTATTATTATTTTTACTGTTCATACGTGTTTTTTGATTCAGCACTAGGCTTAATGCTTATGACATATAAGGAGAATTGTGCTTTAATTGGCTTGTACATGACTTATGACTTATTTTATCAAAAATGAAATCAAACGGTTAAAAAATGACTTATGAAGAGTCATAAGTCAAACACTTTGAAATAAGTCAAATCAAACGGGGCCTGGGTCAACAACACCGAGCAGGATAAGAAGCCATATTCGTGAATTTCAACAAGAACTTTGAGTAAAGTGAATAATATCTTAGATTGCCACATCATCTCTTTCAAGGTTCTAAAAAGCGCTCGGTGGATGCTAAGCGGCGGAGTCGGGCCTAGCGCCTAGGGGCCTAAGCGAGGCCTAGGCGGGGCCAAGAAATTAGACAAATTTTAAATATATTTCATAAATTTATATATATGTCCAAAAAATAGTGCCACTTATTTTTATTATTTTTCAAAAATAAATAATATTGTTTATACAAAATAAAAAATCTAATCCAATTTTTGCAATCCTAACATTTAAATTAGACAAAGTCTCAGCCCAAGCCCATCCCTAAATTACATTCATCTTTGATTAGCCCAGCTCAAATGCCCATTTAACCCTAACCCTCCAATCCCTCCTTCTCTCTCTATCCTCACTCAACAACAAGTCAACAAAGCTGCTCCTTCCGTCTCTATCCTCACTCAATTTCTCTCTCAGCTCTATCCGCCATATCTTCTTCCTTCTTCACCCCAACCTACCGCTAGCCCACCGATTCCGTGTGATTGTCGCCCTTAACATTCTTCCCATTCGCTATCTCCTCCTCCTTCTACACGCGCCGCCATCTCTTCTAGGTTTTCAACTCCACTGCCATCTCTATCCTCACTCAACAATAACAGGTACGTCTTTATCCTCCTTTCAATCTTTTTTCTCGCCTTAATCATATCACAACTTCTTCTATTAGGTTGAATTGTTAATGTTGGGGGTTTCTCCATTGACATAACAGCTCCTTCTTCAGCTTAAATGCCCAAACCCGCCTAGTTCGCTCAACCCGCCTGGCTCCGCCTAGCTCCGCCCATCGCCTAATCTCCCTGCCTTGTTGTAAATGGCGGCGCCCGACCACCGCCTAACGCCTAGGCGCCGCCTAGGCCGCTTTTTAAAACACTGATCTCTTCTACTGATAAGTAGGGATTCCACTAAGTCTACAATGGTTTCAATACCCAAACAATATTCAACACCCACTTTAACACTCTACATCAGCTTCTCTCTTTCACCTAATAATTCAACACCACATTCAATTTTTAACCATACAATGGTTTTGTTTAATAAAATTCAACACCCTTCCAACTCATCATCATATACCCCATCACTTTTATTTTATTTTATATTCTTTATTTTTATGATTAGTAAAATAATAATAATTACTATTATCATTTATAATTTAAAAAAAATACTTCATATTTAATTAAATTTTTTAATTGTAATTAAATCAATACGAAAAATGACGATAATTATTTTTAAAACAAATAAAAGTTACAATAAGCATACGACACAATAGACTCGACTCACAATACAATAAAACTATTAAATCACACATTAAAAGACTTAAAATAACCTTTAATTGCTTCTCATTCCGAACTTTACCCATATATGCTTGATTAGATCCGCATGCAATTCTTGATGAACTTTTGAATCACACAATTCCGATCTAGCACGCACATGATTTGCAAATGCATGTAGTAACTCAGTCGAGAATGGTTGATGTGTACTAGACCCACTTGCTTCGGGTTGTTGTGTACTAGACCCACTATTTTCGGACTGAAAGTCGGTCCAATTCTGAGCATACGTATCTCGTTCATCCTCAACAATCATATTATGTAATATGATACATGACCTCATGATGATAGCCAAGTCGGCTATGTCCCACATTCGAGTCGGTTCTCGAATGATTTTAAATCGAGCTTGGAGCACTCTAAATGCACGTTCTATATCTTTCTGACATCCCTCATGAACTTTTGCAAATAACTTATCTTCTTCACTTTGAGGAAGTCTAACTGATTTCATGAAAGTCGGATAAGAAGGGTAGATACCGTCAGCAAGATAATACGCCATATTATACGGACGTTGATTCACAAAGAAGTTGACTCGTGGAGTATTTCCTTGTTCAACATCATCGAACACTAGCGAACGGTCCAGAACATTTATATCGTTCAATATGTCCGGACATCCGAAAAACGCATGCCAGATCCATAAATCATGAGAGGCAACTGCTTCAAGAATAACCGTGGTGGTTCCCTTATCACCTCTAGTAAATTGACCTTCCCAAGCCGTAGGACAATTTTTTCCATTCCCAGTGCATACAATCATTACTCCCGATCAACCCTGGGAATCCCCGCATCTCACTAACTTCAAGTATTCTTTGCAAATCATCTTTGTTTGGGCCCTCAAGTACTCTTGCACATACAATTGAATGACTCCTTTGCAAAATCTACGTAACGTCTCCAATGCTGTAGTACCTCCTATTTTTATGTATTCATCAATAGCATCGGCCAACATACCATATGCTAACATTTGCATGGCTGTGGTACATTTTGCAAATGGAGATATGCCTTCTTTATTGACAGCATCGAATCTTTGGGTGAAGTAGTTGTCATGGCTTGAAAGGTCCTCGACGATTCGAAGGAATACATGTTTCCGCATTCGATATTGTCTGCAGAAAATAATCTTTGTACCTAGCAGTATCGAAAAAGTAGTCGTCAATCAGGCTCTGGTTTTGAAAAGCGTGATCTCTTTGATATATTTTCTCTTAGTACGAGATGTATCTTCTAATATTTTATTGTGACGCTCTCTAAACCGGTTGACGATAAACCTCTCCTCAAATTCAGATTGCCTTTTGTAGGCTTCAATATCAAAAGGAAATTCGGATGGATCCATTGAAATTTGTAGGTAGGAAGAATATCAATAGGGTGTTATTTGAGTGGTTGATGTAGGAAGAATATCAATAGGGTGTTATATTTATAAGAAATTGAGTGGACTTCAAATAAAATTAAATACAGTTAATAAAAGTTGAGTGGTCAAAATTGATGCTCCAGAATAAGGAACATTTTCATTTTCCATTGGCATATAAGGATTATGATTATAAGGGGGTGGTTGAATTTGCATCCCATAATATAGATGAAAATTTGGTGGAAAATTTGGCACAGATGAAGGCATGAAATTTGGTGGAAAACAAAAATTTAGTATATTTTGAGGGTGTGGTTGGTTATAAGACTGATTTTCAAATTGAAAATTATTAGGATTGTTGTAGTTAAAAGGAAAATTACTTGAATTTTGAGTGTTGAAATGATTATTATTGGGATCCATTTCACTAAAAAGGGTTTTTTTTTGTGTGGAAAATGAAGGATAATTGAGAAATTTATATTGAAAAAATAGTATTTTTTTTCTGTGTCCAAATCAAATGAAAGAGGACTCTATTTATAGAGAAAAAAAATTATGAGTGGACTTCAAATAAAATTAAATACAGTTAATAAAAGCTGAGTGGTCGAAATTGGCGGACTTCAAATAAAATTAAATACAGTAAATAAAAGTAATACATCATTGCAGAAAAACAACATAAAGCTAGAAATTACCTGAATTTTGAGTGTTGAAATGGTTATTATTGGGATCCATTTCACTGAAAAGAGGTTTTTTTTTTTGGAAAATGAAGGATAATTGAGAAATTTATATTGAAAAAAAAAGTGTTTTTTTTCTGTGTCCAAATCAAATGAAAGAAGACTCTATTTATAGAGAAAATAAAATTATGAATTTTGGTGTAAACATATTTTTTATATAAAAGATAATTGTCTTTGAAAAATTCGGTTGAGATTTGGATAAAAAAAAATCAGTGACCAATCATGCTGTGCCAAGTGGCCAAATCAGAAAAAAGAAAAAAAAATAAACAAGCTGCCCCAGATGCACCCCTGTCGCGCCACGTGGTAAGGAAACCGGCCCTCCTCTTTTTTCAATACCTATTGAATTTATTCAACACCCCTCTTTTTTTTAAAACTTTCAATAGCCCCCTCCAATGGTTTCAATTGCATTCAATAGTTGAATTTCTTTTTTTAACAAGCTAATGTAAATGGCCTAAGACTACCCACAACGGTGACCTGCCTTGTGGGTCATAGAATAGGACAAACAAACAAAAAAAGAAAAAAAAAGAGAAAGTCACGAAAATTAAGTGACCTAGGTCGGCCAGCCAATTCAAAAAACCCAAGGTTGGGTCATCAAATTGTTTTGATTTTGTACGCATGTCACCCTTTCATTGGGCGGCATGTGTTTATATAAATATATTTTTAAAACTAGTATATTTTATATAATTATATAAAATAAAAAATATATCAAAATTCATAATTTTTTTATAATTGTATGGGTAATTATTTTTAATAATTGTACGGGTAATTTTAGAAATATTATTACTAGTACATTATTTAAAAAAATAAAATGATAAGTATTTTAGGTAAGTTGAAATAAAGAAAAATAAACATTTTATTAAAAGGTTGGGTTGGGTCACTGATGGGAATATAAATTATATAAGGTTAAAAGTTGTGTATATGAAAGTGAGAGAAATTAATATTTTATTTGAGGTTGGGTTGGGTTGGTTTACTGATGGGGATAATCTAACACATGAAAGGATGGTCATTCGATGCTGTAGTTGATGTGACTATATTTGATATTCAAAATACTAGTAGGTAACCCGTGCTCCGCACGGGAAGCTAATTTGCTAATATCATGATTTATTTTTTATAATATAAGTATATTATAAATGAATCAAAACATTAACATTTATAAAGTTAGAAAATTTGTGTTCAATTTTAATAACTTTGTTGCACATAAGTTTAATAGGAATTGCATTATGACTAACAATGTAGCAATTTTTGTTATTTTATTTTTGATGTTCATACTTTATGTCATTTATTTTTTATGTCATAATTTATGTCAGTATGCAACATTTTTTATGAACGTTAATAAAGTAAATGAAAAAACTAACGACCTATTTCTTTTCAAACTACAACATTTTAAATACAATATAGGGGGTTTCAACCCTTAACCTTCCCGAGAAAAGTACGTCTTTAAGCTAAATGCTCATTGACATTATTAACGACCTACTTTGATATATATATATAGTAACTATTATGATTAACTAATATTATTAATAGTAATAGTTAACATATATTGTAACTATAATACTATTACTTAACCTATATAGTAAATTAATACTATTTATAATAATAGTTAGCATATATAGTAACTATTATAGTTAACTAATACTATTAATAGTAATAGTTAACATATATAGTAACTATTATAGTTAACTAATACAATTAATAGTAATAGTTAACATATATAGTAACTATTATAGTTAACTAATACAATTAATAGTAATAGTTAACATATATAGTAACTATTATAGTTAAGTAATACTATTAATAGTAATAGCTAACATATATAGTAACTATTATAGTTAACTAATACAATTAATAGTAATAGTTAATTTATAAAGTAACTATTATAGTTAACTAATACTATTAATAGTAATAGTTAACTTATATAGTAACTATTATAGTTAACTAATACTATTAATAGTAATAGTTAACTTATAAAGTAACTATTATAGTTAACTAATACTATTAATAGTAATAGTTAACCTATATAATAACTATTATTATTAACTAATAGTATTAGCTAATAAGGGAAATATCAAAAGTCATATAGATTTTGGGATAGTGATGATGTGGCTTCTTCAAAATCAAGAATTTGTCTAAACTTGTCCACGTGACGAAGCCACAACCCTCCTCACCAACTTTAATATATATATATATATATATATATATATATATATATATATATATATATATATATATATATATATATATATATATATATATATATATATATATATATATATTCATTTACTTAATTTTCTCTCCCCTATTTAATTATTTATACTCATTATAACTTTTTCATTTTCTTTTTACTCCCTCCTGTTCAAAATAACTTACACTTTTGAACCAAATGTTTGATGCAAAATAATTATCACTTTTGGGATAAAAAAAACAAATCAAATTCCTATTATATCCCTTCATTGGAACTTGCTTTCTTTTATTAACTAGCAGCAAATCCGTGCGATGCACGGCGATTATATATAGACATGCATGTACTGAAATAGTAAATCAAAAGATCAAAGTGTGAATACTACTTAAACATTTCGAATACTTCCCGAAACAAAATATTCGTAGTAGATTTAGCACTTGAAGAACTATCATCTCCACCGGCAACAGTTTTTCCACCAAATAGTGTTTTACTTCTACTCGAATCAATACTTTTCAAGATATCTTTCAATAAAAAATAAATAAAATCCACATAGTAGGCCATCTCTCCGAAAGTATGCATGCAAACCTTTTTAAATCTCTAAAATGAATGTTCAATAATTTTTCAAATTTGCTATTTAATTAAGAGAAAATCTATTTTTTTATATTTATTTTTAAAAAGAGAGAGTAAAAATAAAGACTTGCTCGAAGAAATTGAAGCTTATAAAATAGAATCATATATCACCTTTTATAATTTTCTAAAACATTTTTTTACTCTTTTTAACTAACCTTTTTCTCTCTCCCCTATATTAATTGGGTAATAGTAAGGACACAAAATAATTACAAAAATTTGCTTACAAAATGATAACTGTAATAATTTTATTGCTGTTTTTAATTAGAGTGTATTGAGTCCATTACAGATGCTATCATAAATATCGTCAATTAATTTCGTTAGCAAGATTTTGTGGACAACTTTCAATCTGCCACCCAAAAATCCCAAATCAGCTTCAAATAAATTATCTTCACATTTAATGATACTTTTTACTTTCAACACAAAGATAAATTTAACTTCTTCCTCATAGTTAGCCCATCACCCCTAAATTATGTCTATAAACTAAAAAATAGAGTCATGGGTCCATCCCCCGATTTAGTTTTCTCGTGTTATCGATTTTCACACTAAAAATATCACTTTTTACTTTAAAATATTATTTATATTAGTAACTATTTAAAAAAATTAATGCACCATTTTAAAAATTATTATTCTATATTTAAATTTTATTTAATTTTATGATAACAAAACATTGAATGAGGTTATAAAATAAAAAAAAGAAATACTCTATTTCTATTAAAAAAAATATGTCATCATAAATTAAAAAATAATGATCAAGCAATAAAGAATTTTAATTTTTAAACAAAGTAGCTAAAAATCGTTAAAAAAATACAAAACCAAGTAGCTAAGTTCAAAGAATAAAAATGTAGCTTCCAATTTTAAGCCTAGAAATTCGCCAATTTTCATAAATAAGTTCGTTTAATGAAATTTATAATTTTCAAAGTATGAAGGTTTTGATTAAAAAAAATGTGAAGGAAAATCTTTTGATAATATTAGAAAATAGCTTTTTATTTCTTGAAAGATAATATTAGAAAACAGTTAAGGCAGACACTTATCCTCATTTTAGTTGTATGACTTTTATTGAAAAGAACAGTTATCTCCTTACCTTTTTTCTCAATTAAATTATCTTCTTGCTTCAAACAAATAAATAAATGAATAAATCTCAATCATCTTATTTGCTTAAATTTGAAATCATGAACATTTTTCTTTTATTTTTCAATCATTCTTATTTATTTTTTGAAAGTAAAAATCCGTATAATTTTTGTTTTTTTTTGAAAAAAGAAAGGATTATTATTTATAGTAGTTGCGGTATTTTATTTAACGTAAAATCTAAGGAGAAACGCGTTTCTCCTAAGCGCTTAGGAGAAACGTGTTTCTCCTTAGCGGTTTATTAACGGGTTTAATTGAACGTTTAACGAACCGGTTTCTTAACCGGTTTAATTAAAACATGTTTGCCCTAAGTTCAATACCAAAACGAAATCGCAGCAAGGAAACCCCCAATTGAATATCCGTAAAACTATATCCGTAAATCAAGAGTGCGAAATCAAGAGCAATCGAAGGAATTATGGAAAATCCAAATTGTTGAAATCAGGAGCAAGCGAAAATCCGACTGTGAGTTCACATGTTATTATTGTTTTGGTTCGCATTTTCATAAATTTATGTATATATTAAGCATACTCATCTGTATATGAATTTAACAATGTGTTTTAGTTTGAAATTTACAATTTCTGTGTATCTATTTTGTGTTTTATGTTTAACGATTTACCATTCTACTTAGTATTGTCTCTTGGCTTTTAATTCATAATTTTTGTCATGATTAACAATGTGTTTTAGTATTGTCTCTGGCTTTTAATTCATAATTAAAAAGTTTCGGATATTCATTTTTGTAGTTTCGGATATATCATTGGCCTTGCCCAAGGACATGGCCATATCCTCGCATAGTACATTGCCGCTTAAAAGTTTCTGGTTATTCAACTTGGTACTTTCTCGATATACATTTTATTGTTTCGACATGGTCAATTGTGTGTATCCTGGATATTCAAATTGGTACCTACCGGATATACATTTTATTGTTTCGGATATTTAATAGATAGTTTCTGGATATACATTTTTGTAGTTTCGGATATAGCATTGGCCTTGGCCAAGGACATGACCATATCCTTTCGACCTAGTACATTGCCGCTTTAAAGTTTCGGATAGTCAAATTGGTACTTTCGATATACATTTTAATGTTTCTGGACATGGTTAATTGTGTGTTTCTGGATATTCAAATTGGTACTTTCTGGATATACAATTAATTGTTTCTGGATATTCATTTGATAGTTTCTGGATATACATTTGAAAAGCTTCTGGTTATCCTTTCAAAAGGTTCTGGATATCCTTTCAAAAGGTTCTGGCTATATATTTTCAAAAGGTTCTGGATAACATTTCAAAAGGTTCGATATCCTTTAAAAGATTCGATATCCTTTCAAAAGGGTTCTCAGATATTTATGTTTTACTCATTAATTAATTACTTTTTCTTAAATAATAGAAGAACCTTTTTTGGATATTCAATTGTTTGTTTCTGGATATTCAATTGTTTCTAGTTATTCATTTGTTGATATTTTCTGGATATTCATTTGCTTGTTTCTGGCTATTCAATTGTTTGTTTCTGGATATTCATTTGCTTGTTTCTGGATATTCATTTGTATTTTTCTAGATATTCATTTGTGGATATTTTCTGGATATCATTTTGAAAGTTTCTGGATATTCATTTGTATAGTTTCTGGATATTCATTTGTGTAGTTTCTTGATATGCATTTTGATAGTTTCTGGATATTCATTTATATGTTTCTGGATATTCACTTCATTTATTTCTGGATATCCTTTTTTATTTTTTATTTTTTATTTTTTTTATGTTTTGTAGCCTGCAAATTTAAATAAAGGTGAAGGTAGTAAGAAGCATAAGAAGAATCAATTAAGTGAAGGTCAAGTTAAGAACTCTAATAAGAAATCAACAAGGATGTGGTTGAAAGTGGTAAGAAACGGGCATTTGAACATTGTTGTGTCCCGTAAAGGCTTATTGATCTTTGTTTAACCGATGCTCGTAAAGAAGATGTTAAATCTATAGGTTTTGGTGGACTATTAGAACTTAAGTTGAATAGATTGCCAACAGGGGAATTGTGGAATATCTTGTTGAAAGATTTGATTCAGAAGCTTTATTCAGAGAATCAAGAATAACAAGTATTATATAACCACAAATGATGTTTTTGATATTCTTTGTCTTCCAAGGAACTTAAAAAAGAGAAGATAAATTGTTCAATAGGAATTGACAAAGAGTTGAGCGCACGATATAAAAATACTTTTGGGAAAGTTAAAGATGGTATTCCAAATCCGTCCGCTTGGTCAACGCATCAAAGAACTACCCGATGGAGGTGATGAGTTTAAACGCCTCTATGTATTGTTTGTCAGTCGGTTTCTTTCTTGCACCCGCAGTAACAAAGGCCGTTGATTGTTCTTTGTTGGCATTGGTTGAAGATGTTACTCAAATCAAAAAGTTTGATTGGTGCCAATTTGTATTGAATAAGTTATCTCGATGGTGTTAGGAAGTTTAAGGCTTCTTCTGGCAAGAAAGTGAGGTGTTGCAGTGGTTGTGTGGCAATTCTTTTAATAGCTTACTTTCATAGATTTCCATATTTGCGTAAACACGAACCAACCGCACGTCCTTTGATTCAACATTGGACTCAAGAGAAAATTTCTGTCGTGGCCGGGAATGAAGCTAAGATTGGTCAGTGGAGTTCTTTATTTGGATAATGTTTATCCTATTACAAGCTATGAGGATGATTTGGATGAAGGATGATTGGATTGCCGATTGATGTCGCTTCCTTTTGTTGAGGATGTAAGTCATCCTACAAAAATACCCGCAAGTGAAAATGTTCCGTAAGTTTTGGATTCTCGTTAAAGAGTCACCGGAAATATTTCGTAATGATATTAAAGTTGCTATCAATGCTCACATTGCAAGGATTTCAAAATTGAGAAGGGGAAAGAAAAAGTTAATAATGATGATGTTGAGAAAGGATCTCGTGAAGAGGAGGATTTGGTTGGTGATAGTGAACCTTGGGGAAGTCGTTTTTTATTACATTGATGATATTATTGATAAATTGAAAACTTCAAAAGATGAGTCAAGGAGAAAGGGAAGGTTGGACCATTGCCAACATTTAGGATTCTTTCACAGTAGTCAAGGATCCGAGCATACGTAGTCTCGATGATAATGTTGAAAAATTTCAGAATTTTGATGACAGATATGTGCATGAGCATTATGAGGATCAAGATGCTACCAATGTTGATCAACCAATCAAGATCAATCAGCAGAGCATCAAATTGCTAGGCTTAATACAGAGGATCAAGTTACCGATACCCATCTCGTTAAAACAACCAATGATTGAGCCTATGTCGTTATTAAAGAAGTTGACGTGGAAGAAGAATATTCTTCACAAATTTTTGGTGCTATTTGATAATTTGGTTGAAAAAAATTTTCAACATGGTGTTAATGGTGAGAAGTTTGACAAGATGTTAGATGAAGTGCATTTGGAACCTCTGAATGGTGAGATTATTCTTTCATCTCGAATTCATGGTGAAGAATAAGGAAGTAATGATTGGTATGCCAAAGATAAAGATGGAAGTGGTTGATTATTGCTTCTCAAAAATGATTCTTCCGTAGTCAAAAAGTAATATCCCCTTTTATTTCAATATTATTACGCTTGAAATTAAATATGTTATTCAAATTTTAATATTATTTTTTTTCTGCTTTTTTCGCTTTAATGATTTCTTTGACCGGAAGCAGACGATATTTTGAGTATGAAAGAAGACACGTATATCACGGGTGCAATTGTGAATGCTTGGGCAATGTTGTTGAACAAGTCGGAACATAAAAAAGGTGTAATGAAGAGATTTATGTTTGGTGTTGACTATTCTCGTAAGTTTACTTTTTTTCAACAACTTACAAGTATATATCGATTGCAGGTATATATCCATGAAATTTTTTAAGATATTGTTTATCATTTATATTAACAAAGCTACTTGGGCGAAACGTTCTTTGAATGCTCGTCTTGGTGCCGCAGTAAATGCTTCAAACTTTTTTGTATTGGAAAAATGATGTTAATGTAGATGGGAATGTAATGGATCTGAAAGAAGTAGATCTGGTATGTATTTTCATTTGTCAATACATTTCTGGATATCATATTGAAAATTTCTGGATATACTTTATGGTATTTCGGATATATGCATGACCAAGGCCTGTGCCAAGGCCAAGGCCTATGCCATGGCCAAAGTAATTTCTGGATATACTTTATGATATTTCGGATATACTTTATGCTATTTCGGATATATCCATGACCAAGGCCTAGGCCAATGCCTATGGCATGTCATAGTAATTTCTCGGATATACTTTATGGTATTTCTGGATATACTTTATGTTATTTCGGATATATCCATTACCAAGGCCTAGTGCCAAGGCCAAGGCCTATGCCATGGCCAAAGTAATTTCGGATATACTTTATGGTATTTCGGATATACTTTATGGTATTTCGGATAGTCACCTAATATATTTCTCGATATACTTATTTTTTTGCAGCTTTTTTTCCCATACTTTAAGGAAAGCAATAAAGGTGGGCACTTTACACTATTTGTGTACAACATGGCTTCAAAATCCATTCACTATTTTGACAACCTTTCAATGAATGAAGCAAAAGCAAATGAAGTTGTGAAACTTACGAAAGCATTGGTATATGTTTTGAAACTTACGAAAGCAGCTTTATATTTTTCATTTTTTTTTTCATTGGTTATCTAATATTTTATACTTTAAATGTTTTCAAAGATGCGCCTATGAAAGGTTTTTTGAAGAAGATTAAACATCCATGTTATAATGATTTTGAAGACAAAAACATATAAATTTGAATACATGGAATGTGATTGTTCTTAAAGAAAATCATGTTAACCATGATTGTGGAGTTTATGTGATGTCCGAGATGAATGATTTTCAAGGATCAAAGTACTCATGCCCCGAGTTATGTCAGTACTATTAAAGTTTTTTTTATTCATATTTATATTATATGAGTTTGTATATATATGTTTTAACAATTTTTTTTATTTTTTTTACTTTTGTAGGATAAACAAAGGATCCGTCTACGAGCCGAAAATCTTTCAACACTTTTGCTTAGTCAATTGAACAGAGATAAGCATAATTTAATGATTGAAACAAACACTTTTGAAAAAGAGAAGAAAACAAAAAGAACAAGAACAAAGTAATGTACAAGATTCATAGGTGTATGTAATTATGTAATTAGGAATCTGGTTTGGTGATGTAATTAATGTACTTTAGTGAATTGATAGTTTCGGATATTCATATTGAAAGTTTCGGATATGCATATAGATAGTTTCTGGATATACATTTTTGATATGCTTTATGGTATTTGTGGATATATCCATGACAAAGGCCATTTAAAGTTTCTTGATATCAATTAAAAATGTGTTTTAGTATTGATAACATTTCAAAAGGTTCTCGTTATAAATTAAAAAGCTTCCGGATATCCTTTCAAAAGGTTCTGGATATCCTTTCAAAGGGTTCTCGCTATATATTTTCAAAAGGTTCGATAACATTTCAAAAGGTTCTCGATATCCTTTCAAAAGCTTCGATATCCTTTCAAAAGGGTTCTGGATATTTATGTTTTACTCATTACTTTTTCTTAAATAATAGAAGAACCTTTTTAATTATTTGTGGATATTTTCAGATATCATTTTGAAAGTTTTTGGATATTCAATTGTTTGTTTCGGATATTCAATTGTTTCTAGTTATTCATTTGTGGATATTTTCCTGGATATTCATTTGCTTGTTTCTCGCTATTCAATTGTTTGTTTCGGATATTCATTTGCTTGTTTCTCGATATTCATTTGTATGTTTCTAAATATTCATTTGTGGATATTTTCTCGATATCATTTTGAAAGTTTCGGATATTCATTTCAGGTAGTTTCTGGATATTCATTTGTATAGTTTCGGATATGCATTTTGATAGTTTCGGATATTCATTTTTATGTTTCGGATATTCACTTCATTTATTTCGGATATCCTTTTTGATGGTTTCGGATATACTTTTTGATAGTTTCGTATATAAAATTGAAAGAAAACAAACTAAGTAAATTATTTTAAATATAATTACAAAAAAAAAACCAACAATAACAACAAAAACATCTCCTTTTTGATAGTTTCGGATATTCATTTGTGTAGTTTCGGATATTCATTTGTGTAGTTTCGGATATGCATTTTGATAGTTTCTAGATATTCAGTTGTATGTTTCTGGATATTCGCTTCATTTATTTCTCGATATCCTTTTTGATGGTTTCTGGATATACTTTTTGATAGTTTCGTATATAAAATTGAAAGAAAACAAACTAAGTAAATTATTTTAAATATAATTACAAAAAAAAACCAACAATAACAACAAAAACATCTCGCAACAATAACAAGAACAAACATCAACATCCCCTAATTCGCATCATTGATTTCGTCATATGCCGCTCTAGTGCCATGTGTTGTTCCTTGGATATTTCTCCATACGAAGAAATAGATCCACGATGAATAGCATGTGCAAAGAGTTGGTCCCAAGTCAATGTTCTTGTTGGAAAGCTAATCTGGGGCGTAATGGGCATTGCAATTGATTTTCCACATTATAGAGGGGAAAACGCCCATTTTGGATTGATCGCCCGCGACTTGCAACTTTTTGCTCCAGTGGTCCATTCTCTTCTAACCCTAGGCGGAAGCGGAACATCCACATTATCATCTACATATTCAACCTCCTCAGCCGAAACCCTATATCGTAATCGAACTTTCGTCCCGCCGAGCTTGGTTGTTGTTGTTGTTATTCATTTTGAGAAATTTGTTTTTTTTTTGTTGTGATGGTAGGAGTGGTGTTGTATGGTATTTATATAGGATGAGTACTTGAAACCACCAAAAGTTGCTCAATGAATTCAATGCACATACATTTATTACTCTTTGAATTCAATGAATTCAATGCACTTACCATCTCGTACACATTTATTACTCTTTGAATTCAATAGTAAGTCATGTCTTTTCAAAGTTAAAAGACACATTGGTTGGCTAAAGTCATGGATTCAATAGTTAACTACATATCAAACAAAAACAACATGGATTCAATAGTGCCAAATTTCAAACAAAAACATATTCATTAAAATGTAATTTAGTAACCATTAAACAAAAATACATCAAACACAAAAATATTAAAAATGTAATTTAGTAACCATTAAACACTACCACTACCACCGCTCCATCATCATCTACATTGTCATTCAATTTGTTTTTTGGATCATATTCATTCAAAATATATTCCAAATACATTTCCAAAGCCTCGTGGTGAATCCTAGCAGCCTTCATCAATGTTGTGAGCGTTGCCAAACTCATGAGCATGTTTGACTATCCCCACATAATCCTTATCCCTACAATTGTGTCCATTACATGGCCGCAATGGACAACGAAATGAGGGAGTTCCATTTGCGTAAGAAGGCCGCAAAACAACAAGATGACCATTGAGCAATTTTTGGTAGCACACCATGTATATTTTCCAACTTTTGTCATCATTTGAATCACCCAAAGTTGGCTCCCGCAATTTCCCTTGCCTTTGTTCATCACTAGAAAAATTATTAAAGGTAGAATTTTTTTTGAACTTGATGTATATATTTACCTTTCGACAGATTTATATAGGCAGAGTACTTGAAACCGCCAAAAAGTTGGTCAATGAATTCAATGCACTTACCAACTCGTACACATTTATTACTCTTTGAATTCAATAGTAAGTTTGAATGCTTTTTTTGACCATTAAAGTATATCCGTAAACTATCAATTCTATATCCGTAAACTCTTAATTTGAATATCCGTAAACTACAAAATGTATAACCGTAAACATTCAATATGAATATCCGTAAACATTCAATATGAATATCCGTAAACTACAAAATTTATATCCGTAAACAACCATATTGAATACCCGTAAACTTTAATTGGCCTTGAACTTTGATTTTGGACAAGTGTTCCAAGTTAGGTGTTCCAAGTTGAGTAATAAAAACAAAAACAAGCCACGGATTCAATAGTTATCCCAACTAGTACCGCTTCATTTTGTCCATAAGTAATAGTGCCAAAATTCAAACAAAATCACCACGGATTCAATAGTTAACTACATTTCAAAAAAATCATGGATTCAATAGTGCCAAATTTCAAACAAAAACAAATACTGATTCAAGATAAATAAGTTAGATCTTCACTTCTTTTTTATTTCTAAATTTCATCTAAAAAGCAATCAATTTCTGCATTGAGTACGAGTAGGTCACCAAGTCTCGAGAAAAATGTTGAAGATTATGAAGAAGAAAGAGCCGCTAAAAGAATTTCGTGTTTCTTAGAAGATATTAAGGAGGGATATTATAGTTTGTGGAACAGCTTCGTATAAACTTCACCGCCCATTCTCAGGACAATAAGAACAAAGCAAGAAATCAACATGGATTTGGGATTCTCTTCTGTTACATGCCAAAGGATCGTGGGGCAACTAAAGCTTATGGAGAGCATGATATGTTCAAGCACTCTGCACTCTATAAGTTTATGGAGAGCAAGAACAAATAATTTGTTATGTGTTGTGTGGTTTGTTTGTTTGTAGTTTTTTTTTAATGAATAATATCTACTGTATAAGGCCTTGACCATGGCCTTGGCCTTGGACTTCTGGATATGCACCTACCACATTTCTGGATATACATTCAAATACTTATGGATATAATTGGCCTTGGCCTTGGCCTTGGACTTGGCCAAGGCCAAATCCATGACAAGTTCAAGTCCAAGGCCAACTTGTCCATGGCAAGGCCAAGGCCAAGGCTTTGCCATGGCCTTGGCCTTGACCATGGCCTTGGAATTCTGGATATCAATGCACTTACCAACTGTACACATTTATTACTCTTTGAATTCAATAGTAAGTATATCCAGAAACTATCAATTCTATATCCAGAAACTATCAATTTGAATATCCAGAAACTTACAATTCTATATCCAGAATCAATTATCAATTTCTGGATATGCACCTACCACATTTCTGGATATACATTCACATACTTCTGGATATAATTAGCCAAAGCCAAATCCATGACAAGTTCAAGATCAAGGCCAAGGCCAAGGCCAAGGCCAAGTCCAAGGCTTGGCCATGGCATTGGCCATGACCATGGCCTTGGCCTTGGACTTCTGGATATCATTGCACTTACCAACTGTACACATTTATTACTTTTTGAATTCAATAGTAAGTATATCCGTAAGCTATCAATTCTATATCCGTAAACTATCAATTATATATCCGTAAATTATCAATTCTATATCCAGAAACTTAGAAATGTATATCAAGAAACTATCATCAATTTTTGGATATACACCTACCACATTTCTGTATATACATTCACATACTTCTGGATATAATTGATAAAAACATTTAACTAGTCATTTCTGAACATAAAAACATCAAATATCTGTGTATAAAATATTTAACTAGTCAACTTAATAAATTGTACTTCAATCTAAAAACTATTAAATCAAATGTTCATTTGGTGTTTTTGAACCAAACTCATCAGTGATTGGCTTTCTTCTATCAAACTTTGTCTTTAGCTTTCGTTTCGCCCTTTGTATTTGCACGAATTGGATCCATCACACTGAGCACTTGTTATACTTTCCGAACCAACACTATCATTAACACTTGTCGTAGATCTACATTCCTGTTGATTTTCCGACAACAATTGTTGTATAAGAAGTGAGTATCTATTGAACCCATCTTCCAAGATCTTTTTGCAGCTCTGTTTTCATGACAAGCCATCATCGATTGTGGTATTTCATTGCCATCTTTTGTTTCCAGGGAATGAATTCATTTTTCTCTGTTGATGTATTATCTTTTCCTTGATAGACTTTGTCCCATACATCTTTTTTGCCATCTTTGTCCACCTTTTTTCAATGTAGATATCTGGTATTCTTGTGACATTTGACAAATTCAAACGCCTTTATGCAATGAAAGCACAACCAACCGATCGTAGTAAACCGATTGCACCGCATACAACCGTTACACTTTCATCATTCCTAACAAAGAGTACACTCTCATATTTATCGGGTACTTCTCATGAGCAACATGTATGAATCTGCAATCTTCATCACTTTCATCTCCAAATTTGTATACAAAGCAGAAAAGCTCGTTTTACCTCAATCTCAAAGAACTTGAATATCTCGTGGTGTGTATACCTCACCGCTTGTTTTATGATACCACCATACATGTCTGGTTGAGGGACCGAGATTGATGCTTGAAATTCCTTCTCTTGTTCGCATTCCTCCAACGTTTAACCGTTTCATTGAATATGTCAAAGAACCGAGTGAGGGATGTGTTTCGTTTGCTTTGAAACAAAGGGCATGATTTGTGCTCTCGCTTCTTTGGGATGACAATATTCCAATGAGAAGAAATTTGTGCTTAAAGCCGTGCACCATTTCTCCCGTAGTCCATATAGACGCTTGAACCAGAATTTTCAACGAGATTGTATTTCACCAAAGATTGACTCCCAACAACTTTCAAATTCATCCTCACCGGTACATCCCATTAAACAATGATCAAATTCTTTTTTAAAATCTTCATTTGTCTTCAATTGTTCAAAGTGGGATACAAAGCATTTTGTTGGATGTGCCATAAACATAACCTATGCCTCGTACGCCCTTCAAATACCCGTATTATAATAAAGTTTCGGATATTAACATTATATGCTTCGGATATTAACATACAATAAATTTACATTGACCAATTTTTTGTCATGGCTTAGGCCTTGGCCATGTCCAGAAACTAACAATTGAATATCCGTAAACTACCAAAAGAATATCCGTAAACTAACAAATTGAATATCCAAGAAACTTTATATTGAATAACCGTATACTTTAGAATGACTAGCTACCGGATATTCAATCCGGTAGTTTCGGATATAAACACCAATGACATATGGGCAAAGTTAAGGCACATCCGAATTATTTTTAGAACTATATAGCACAAATAAAATACTAGATAAGAAATATTATAAAAGAACTGGTTATGGAATTTTATAATCATACCTCTTCAATTGCATTTGACATTGCTTGGTCTTGGTCTCGTAAATATTGTTTTTGGTTCTTTTCCTCCCATTGATTTTCTAAACCGCTTAAGCAACTGCACAAATGTTTCCTTTTTTTTCATTTGCTATGAAAGCACAACCAAACATGACAAGTGTTCCAATGATTATTAATGCCAACTATTGGGGCAATGTATAAGATTGTATCTCGTTTGTAGTATAAGTTGTGTCAAATATAACCAGATCTCCATAGAGCTTGTAATCTGCCTTCATCATACTATCTCTCCAAAATATAGCCCCACGTCTTCCTTCATCATCAAATTTGATTTTAAAATAGAACCCTCGATCTTCCAAAGAAATTTCAAAAAGCCTATCAACAACATTCTCGAGCATCACCATTTTCAATTTTTTCCATTCTAAGTTTCGAACAAAATTGACATGATCTTTCTTTGTGTGACCAACATGTTCCTCTCCACCACTGCTTTTACCAAAAGACTATATCCATCACTGGTTTTATACCATCTTCTTCCATTATTTCAATTATTTCACCCCGATCTTCTGAGATACACCTTTCACTACGCTTCAAATGGTTCCAATCTGTCCTTGTCATTGGATGATTGTGCTCTGTAACATGGCGGTCAACAACATACATATCTTCCTCTTTTAGCAATTTTGCCCTCAAAAGAGCCTTACATTGAGTCCTCTTTATGTAATTTCTCCTTCTCTTTTGTTGTTTTTTGCTAACATCGAGTTGTTCAACCGGTGAAGGAATTTGAACTTCATTAACATTAACCGGTGATGGAACACTGATTTTATCCTCTTGGGTTGATCTGGTAACTCCTTCACATGAGCAACGGAATAGCTTGTCTAATATCCTTGAAGTCTTTTTTGAAACATGATTTGTTGACAACTTAATACTAAATCCTAGTGCATTTGCATGAACTTTATACAGTTTTTACAATTCCTCCCATGTCTTTGCTTTTGTTCCAAGCAAATTTTTGCTTATATCAATATTAGTGGTCCTCACATGCTATCGCACACACAAAATATATTAAAAAGAATAATGTTATATGAAATCGTAATTCTAAAGCAATATGTCAATAAAGTTAAGAGAGAAAACCTATTTGAAGCCCAGCTTCAGATCTCGTAGGTTGTTGAATTTGAGATTCTAAATCAATAGGAGAATATGATTCGCAAGAAAAGGCAAAGTAGTTAGTTAGTTTCTGGATATTCATTTTGAAAGTTTCGGATATTCATTTTTGTAGTTTCGGATATATCATTGGCCTTGCCCAAGGACATGGCCATATCCCTTGGCATAGTACATTGCCGCTTAAAAGTTTCTGGTTATTCAACTTGGTACTTTCTGGATATACATTTTATTGTTTCTGGACATGGTCAATTGTGTGTATCCGATATTCAAATTGGTACCTACCGGATATACATTTTATTGTTTCGGATATTCAATAGATAGTTTCGGATATACATTTTTGTAGTTTCTGGATATAGCATTGGCCTTGGCCAAGGACATGACCATATCCTTTGACCTAGTACATTGCCAGCTTAAAGTTTCGGATAGTCAAATTGGTACTTTCTGGATATACATTTTAATGTTTCGACATGGTTAATTGTGTGTTTCGATATTCAAATTGGTACTTTCTGGATATACAATTAATTATTTCTGGATATTCATTTGATTGTTTCGGATATACATTTGAAGGTTTCGGATACTCATTTTATAGTTTCGGATATCAATGCACTTACCAATCAGACACATTTCTCGATATCAAATGAATATCCGTAAATTATCAATTCTATATCCGTAAACTATCAAATGTATATCAAGAAATTATCAAATGTATATCAAGAAACTATCATCAATTTCTGGATATGCACCTACCACATTTCGGATATACAATCACATACTTCGGATATAATTGGCCTTTGCCAAGGCCAAGGCCAAATCCATGACAAGTTCAAGGCCAAGGCCAACTTGTCCATGGCAATGGCCAAGGCCAAGGCCAAGTCCAAGGCTTGGCCATGGCCTAGGGTTTGACCACGGCCTCGCCTCGACTCCCGGATATCAATGTACTTACCAACCGTACACATTTATTTCTCGGATATGCACCAACCACATTTCTGGATATAAATTCACATACTTCGATATATAATTGGCCTTGGCCTTTGGACTTGGCCATGGTCAAGGCCAAGGCTAAGTACAAAATCAAGGTCAAGGACAAGGTCAATGGCAAAGCCAATAAGCAATTTATGGATATGTACCTAACACATTTCGATATACATTTTTGGTACTTCGATATCATTAATATAAATTTCCTCGGATATGTACCTTACACATTTCTCGATATACATTTTTGGTACTTTGGATATCATTTATATAAATATCTCGGATATAATTTATATAAATATCTGGGTATGGATATAGAGATTAAACCCGTAGCCGGAGAATATCGATTTGTGTAGCCTGGAGAATATCGATTTGTGATATTTCTGAATATCTGTCATGTAATTGAGCTTCCATTTATGCTATTGATGGATAGATCCAAAATTACGTAGATCAATCTCTGGAAATGTACAATAACAATCGACCTTATTACAATAAACGTTGATTAAAATTAAAAACAGTAGTTGTTGATTTGGTTCATATTACCTGATTTAATCAATATCGATTTCTGTATTGTTTCTTGATATTCATTTTGATTGAACTGTCCTGCTCGTCTCCATTTTGCTGTGATCGTTGTAGTGCGTCTTTGTGTGTATATACGCAAATATTGAATTTATCTAGGTTTTTGTAGGTTTTTGGATAATAGAACCGGTTTAATTGAAATGGTTGCCGGTTTTTGAATATATTAAAAAACCCGTTTCTCCATACAGATATGGAGAAACGCGTTTTTCAACAGACCAACTCTTTATTTAAAGCAAAATGAGATTTTAAACTATTAAGCCTAATAATCCGGATCTATAAGCCTACAAACATGCATTAATAGTATAATTACTATATAACATAATGAATTTATTTTTTAAATAAAAAGTACCCAATTTTTTCCACCAAAACTTCCCTTACCCCCTCCCCCCTCGGTCCTCCCTATAGTCACCTATATTATTTTCACATTCTTCAATTTTTTTATTTTTTTAAAATAAATTCTTCTTCTTTTTTTGACAAAAGTAAAATAAAAAAAATGTCTAACTAATAATTATCTATCTCGAAAACATAAGAAAAGTAGTTATAATCTAAATATATATTCTTAAATTTTAGACTAAAAATGAAAAAAACAAATTAAATATCCACATCTAAATTTAAAAATTATCGTTAATACAAAAAAACTGTCATTAATTAATAATTAGAAAACAATAAATTTAGTCTAAAATTTAAGAATATATATTTAGATTATAATTGTTTAATGAGTTTATTAGACTAAAAATGAGTATTTTTTCAATTTTTCTGAATTAAAAACAATAAATTTTAAAGCTCATTAAACAATTATTTTTTAAAAAAATAATTAGAAAACTTTCAAATATTGCAACCTAGTCTAGACACTTAGTGTTGATTAATTAATGAAAAAGAAATTTTTTTTGCACATTTCCAAAAGTTTTCAAAGAGTGAGTAGTATAGATCATTTTTCCACTTTCTCTCCACCCATGTTTCAAAATTATTTGCTAAAACCATGTGTTAAATCAATTTCCATTTTCAGCCCCTTGATAGTGACATTTTTTGAATTCCAACTTGCCAAATTTAGGAATGACTTTGCTTTAATATATTTATATATTGAAAGTATAAGAGAGAGAGAGAGAGAGAGAGAGAGAGAGAGAGAGAGAGAGAGAGAGAGAGAGAAACATTAAATAAGGGCAATGTTAACACTTTTATCATGAAATTTAAATAATAATTGTCTTTTTAAAAAAATCTGTTAAAAATCCAAATTGACAGTTATTTTGAATCGAAGAAAGTAATTTTTTTTGTCCAACTCAAATATAAAACCTTCAAATGGGGAGGAGGGAGTAATGTTTATAAGTGATCGGTTGAAATTTATTTTGTATTTGTGAAATTTACATCATATTAAATTAAAATTAGTTATTTCCTCAGATTCCACTTTAATGTTTTTATTTTCATTTTTAGTCTGACCCAATTTAAAGTATTATGAATAAGAAAGAGGGTGTGAGTATAATAAGTGCAGTACGATAAGTGGATCTCATAATTTAAGATTGTGATTACGGGCCTGTTTGGTAAAACTGAAAATTAAGCTCTGAAAATGTAGAGCTGAAAAATATAGAACTGAAATTATTAAGTTGCTGAATTTTAAGAGTTCAGTTTGTTAGGTAATGGCAAATCACTTATATCTGAATTTATTTAAAGTTTGAACTTAATATTCAAAAAATTATTTGAATAATCTTAATGAGTGTATAATAAAATAAAGTCTTCAACATATACGTCACTATTATTATAATTAGATTATATTTTATAATATTTAAATATTTTTTATTAGTACTTTCTTTGACCCATACTAAAATTTATCTTGTTAATTATTTTGATAAATTTGTCTAAACTTTGACAAAAAATGAAATAATAATAATAAATATGATACTCTATTAAAATATTATTAATATCAATAGTTTAATATAAATAAAATTACATTTTAATACTAGATCAAATATAAATTATATGAAAAGTTAAAATATTTCAACAAAAGAAAGTATCATTTAATATATAAATAAAATAGTTGATGGATGGATTTGAACTCATTCCATTTTTAACTTTTTCTTTATTCCTCTTAATTGCTTAGACTACTAATTTTCAACTTAAAATTAATAGCTTTTTTTAAGACAATTTTAATTAATTAAGTGATTGTAATTTACATTACCAAATATGCTTGACTTTTTAATCTCTTAAAGTGTTTCAAATTAAAAATTTAATTGGGTTACCAAATAAGTCCTACGAGTGTTAGGACAAAATAAAATAAGAATAAAAAATTGATATTTTACAAAAGGGACTTACAAATGGACCAACAAAAAAAGAAATTGGTACAAATTAATATGAGACGGAGGAGGAAGTATACTTTTTCATAATTATTATGTTCAATCTAAAGGACTCCCTCCGTCCCACCTCACTTGACACTTATTTCCATTTTGGGCCGTCCCAGCTTACTTGATACTTCCCAAAATAGCCTACTTTTTATAATTTTATATTCACTCTACCCCATCACTCATTCTCTCTCTTCATTTTCCACCACTCCATTTATTCAACCAACACTACTATTTACCCTACTCATTCTCTCTCTTAATTCCCGTGCCCATGCATTATTTCGGAAATTTTAAGGGTTCGAAACCCCTTCTGTACTTTGTATTTGAAATTTGGAAAAAAAAAATTGTGTGTTGTCGGAGGGAGTATTAATTAAATCGGGTTTGAGGAGTTTGTAAGGGTTAGTTGTTTTACACGTTTTTATGAAGGATTATTTATAATTATTAGAATTTGTATTTTTTTATTTTTAAAATTTATTTGTAAATATATTCTTTTAGTTTATTTAATTGTTATTATTTATATAATAACCTATTAATTAGTTTTCTTGTTCTATTGTATCTTTTGATTATTTTGTAGAACTTTTACATGTATTAACAAATTCTATTTGTGGGAAAGATCAACACAAAAAAGAATCCAAGTCAATAAAGTAAGTATTTGTGAGATCCTGTAGATTTACATCGGCTTTATTTTATAAAAGGGTGAATATAATTTGTTGAAATATTATTCCAAGATATACATGAATTTGTAAGGAAGATCTCTAAATATTTTAAAACTTCTTTTCCTTAATGAAATACATGATAAGGAATGATTGACTTGATTTACAAGAGTTCAAATGAAGGTAAAAGTATAAATATGAAAAATCTTATCAAGCAAATCACTCACTACAAACAATGATCTCTTCTCCTATAAATATAAATCGCACGGCTCATTCATAGCTACGGTTTTAAGTGCTTTACTCTCTGAAGTTCCAAACAATCAAGGAGCATTTTAGTGTGAGAGATTGTTTGGTTATTTAGTTTGTTTTGTTCTTCTCTTTTAACATTGTTTGTGTAACCGTCACTCAATTGAGTTTATAAAGGGAAGATTTTTATTGTATACAACAATTTGCTGTATATAAGTGTTTAAATCTAAGTTTTACTTTTTTAAAATTTTATTTCCGCTGCTTTTTGTTCTGTTTTTAGTATTGTTGCTATCACATTAGGACTTACACGAAATATTTGTGTTTTCAATTGTAAATTTTAACTACTCAATTTCTTTCATAGTTCTTTTATGGGAATACAATTAAGCACGTCCGGCGACACGTTTTTTTTGTTTTTTTAATTAATTTTTTTAAAAGCGCAAAATGGGAAAGCGAACAACTTAAATGGCGAAATGAGAAATTTGGCGTGTGCAGATCGTTCATCAGATCGTTTCACTTGGAGGGGTTGTGATTTATACTATAGATAACAAATTGGGCCATTCCGTCCTAACCACAATATGAGCCTGACCAGAATGAGATTGATCTGTTGTGGGCCTCAAAATTAATTCATATCTTTTTTCTTTTTCGATGAAAATGAATATGGTACCCATATCTTTTTCATAAGCCTAGACCCGGCCCATATCTTCAATCCTAGCTAAAGGCCCAATTATTAATCCCATTAAAAATAGTTCTTGATGTTTCAATGGCTATTTCCAAGGTTGTACTTTATACGTGCTCTCACCGTTCCAAAATGATATTTCTACTTGTTTTCATTACTATTTTCATTACTATAAATAAATTTTGAGTAATAATTATATATTAATTTAATTATATCAATGTAAATATAAAGTTTGTAATTGATACACCATCAAAAATACTATCAACAATAAATTTTATATTTTTATAATAATAATTAAATCAAACTAAAATAATTGTTAAGTTCATTCATACTGGTGATAAAAAATAGAAAAATCATTTAGGAACTGATGGAGATCAATGATAAATATGATTTTATTTTAATTATTTATTATTTTATTGTAATTTTCGATTTTATCTTTAGGTAGGTGATAATTTCATGTTTTGAAGTAAATTTAGGTAATATTTTGATGTTTTATAGTTGATTTAGATTATTAGATTAGGCTTGTTTTAGAAGGTTTGTACTTGTTTTTCAAGTTTTAGTACTCCTTAAAAATAAGTTATCGTGTAATTTCAAAAAATCGTTGAATATTATTGAATTTTGATATCAAGCGTGTGTCTTACCAATAGTGGACTTGGTCCTTTTGGTTGCCAATTTTCGATAATTATGCGCAATTCAACGAGAATTTAAAATTTATTACTGATAATTGTGCGCAATTTAACAATAATCGATTTATCCTTTTTATTCGCTTCCGCTACACCTGATTTTTTTAATTCAGTTGAGCTATTTCTTTATCCATTTTTTCTTTCTTACTTCCTTTAAAAAAATCCAAAAAAAAAATATTTGATAACTTGTGGCCTTTCTTTAAATCTTCGAGTATCCTATTGATTGATCAAAACCTCCTATTTTCGATAAATGTGATTGTAAAGTTTGTCGAATGGTGACATAATATTCCTGTTACAACAATTGGCATTAAACTTTCAAAAATCAATTAATGTAAGAGTAAGTTTTGGAGGAAACTAGTTTCTCTTTAACATTATAAAAAGTCTTGTTTTAAAAATCGAAACAAAGACACATACAATTTTTTTTTTTAAATAAAAAATAAGACTTTTTATAATATTTGGGAAAATTAGTTTCCCCCAAAATTTTCTGTTAATGTAATTGATGGTTTAAGTCGGTCCCAAAGAGAAAGACTTCTTTCTCCCAAGGCGGATTGAAAATTGGTTCGAGTCGTAACTCTCAAAGTTACTGGCTCTAATAGTTATCTATTAGAATTTTTATGGGTTGTGATAGATGGTTATAAAAGGAGTAAGTTTTGGGAGAAATCAGTTTCTCCATAAATTATAAAAAGTCCAATTTTTTTCAACTTGCAAATATTTGACGAATATAAGAGCAGTTTAAAAAAACAGGACTTTTTATAACTTAGGGAGAAACAAGTTTCCCCCAAAATATTGTGTATAAAAGTTATTTTGGCTCAATTAGTCGGCTACCAGAGTATTGTTTGCTCTGATAGCTATTAGGCAATCTTCAACAATTTGGTGTAAAAATTACATAAAAATTCTTAAATTGTGCAATTTCAGCATCAAATCTTTCACCAAATTCAACAGCTTGCTTCAAATCTTTCACCAAATAATAATATTCTTAGAGTATTTCTTATTATTTCATTTAATTAAACCGTTTTCCATTAATCGTATATAATTATTGATAATTTGATTCAAATTACATTATATTAAACATTATGCTATAGAACTAAATAATTAAATAAGACAATTAATAAATATAAATAAATATATTTAAAATACAAATATATAATAAGAAATAATAAAATAGATAAATGAAATAACATGTTTCAAAATACAATTTAAATGGAAAAAAAGTTACATAATAATGATAGATGAACATTTAATTATCTAAATTCACATATTCATTCACTAAATGTTCAATAAAGGAATCTTTAATTGCAATGTGAGATCGTTTATCCTTGTTTTATTTGTGTCGCTCGAGAAATAATTTAAATCGAGTATTTTCATTCATCATTTATACATCGGGGCAAATACACCCATTGTATCTTGGATTTCTGCAATCGAATCACGCTCATCGTTAATCTATCATATTGTGCATTATAATACCCAGTCATTATAACATGTAACTCCCTTTTATTTCAATAGTGAACCATTTCTACCAATATTGCAAATCATGTTTCTTACGTTCCTATTGAGGACGAACACCTATGTTGAGTTTATGTTAACATTACTCAATGCGCAATCATAGGCATCAACAAGTCGAGAGATCAATTTTGGTCTCGAAATGAGGATGAATACAACTCAACAAAAGACGCACACCTGCAATTGCAATCGCGAAATCAAATATCGCTTCAATGCCTATGATTGTCATCCTTAAAGCTATGAAAAAAATTAAGAGATGTTATTTGACAGGTTGAAAATTTGAATCATATTGGTGTTTTAGAAAAGGAATTAGTGAGCTGTTAATTTTTGTATACATATCAATTTTTATATTATTTTGTAATAATAATTGGGCCTCATTGTTTGATGCAGCATATTCAAGCGAACACCCTCTTATTGCAAGATGAAAAATATGAGCAAGAGTTCACATTTGATCATGTATGTGACCAAATGAAAGATATCGAAAAGTTTACGGGAAACTATGATAATTGTTTGTCACACCAAAATTCATAAGTACCTGAGATGCTCATATAGTTGTCTTTCTCCTTTGTCTATCATCATTTTCTATCAATTTAAGTGATAATAGTATTCCTACTACTTCATCCTAAAATTCAATCGTGATTAAAAAAATTAAAGAGAAAACAAAATGATGACTTCACAACAAATATCACTTTACTAACACGTCAAAATGAAGATATGGTGAAAGTGCTGAAAAGGAAAAATGAAATAAGAGAATTGCGTGATAAACATAAAATAATGATGAAAGACATCAACCTTATTTCAGATCAAGTTGCGTGTGCGTACATTGAAAGTAAATAAACAAAAATTATGCAGAAAAGAGGTTCAACAAAACTTCCGAACTTCAATAATGCAGACGAGTTTGAAAGCTTATATGTAATTATTGAACCATCCGATAACAATCTATCGGATTATTAAAAATGATTTCAATTAAGCATTATTTGTATTTGTTTTTGTATTTGCATTTTTTTGTATTTGTATTTGCACTTTTATTATATTTTTATTTTTATTTGTATTTGTATTTGTATTTTTAATTTGTATTTTATGTGAGATTGTATAATTAATTCTTGTTATTTGTTTTATCTTGAATCAACATATTTTCAAAATTTTGTAATTTTATTCAAAAAAAATTATGGTACAAATAACTTATAATTAACAACACAAATAGAAACAAATTGAATAGTTTTTACTAAATAAAATAAAATCCAACTTTACAAATAATAAATATTAAATAAAAAATATATATTATCTACGTCTCAAAATGAATATACAAAATTTATTCAAAATTAATATTAAAAAAAAAGAGTAGATCTTGTGAAAAACTAATTTTCTCAAAATGTTATGAAAAAACTTGTTTTCAGTATTATTCATCACTCTTATTAGTTAGATTTAGCGTTTAATAACTAATTTTTTCTTACGTTAGGAAAAAAACTAGTTTTTCACAAGATTTTGACAAAAAAAATGCTTATTCATTTTGGGATGAATAAAGTAGTAATTTTAATTTCATAAAAAAAAAAAAAAAGATAAAAGGGGGATAGGGCAAGTAACTTACCTGGGCAGGTTTGGCGCATGATTCGCTCTGTACCAAAATAGAAAGGGTTTAGCGGATGTTGGGGATCAATTTTGCGCTAATTTGGCGATAGGTAGGATTTGACGGAACTCTCACTCTCGGAGATTGTCTCATAAAATTTCTTACCTTTGATAATTGTCTATGAGAATGGGCTGTCATTTTGTTATTGAATGAAATTGGTAAATGCTCTATACAAATATTATCTTCTTTTTATAATTTCGTTATAAAATGAGGGAATAATATTTGCCAAAAACTCGTAAAAAATGCATTTTTTGTTACGTTAGAAAAAAATGTGTTTTTACCCGCATCCGCTCACTCTCATTCTCTCTAAACGGATGTACCAGCTCTCTCTCTTTCTCTCTCTAATCGCCAATGGCTCTCTCTCTACCCCCAATCAGTGCCCCAATCAAAATCGACGACGAAGAAGATGATCGGAGATGGCTCCATTGCCGTTGCTGTTCCCCCCAACGGTAGATGAAGGCGCCGGAGTAAGTGTACCAAGAATCAAGCTGGGTTTTAGGGGTGAGCAGAAAAAACCATTAACACCGTTAACACCATTAACACCGAAAAACCGAATCCGATAAAACCGAAACCGAACCATTTGGTTTGGTTTAGGTTTTAAAAATTTAGAAACCGAAATTATCGGTTTGGTTTAGGTTTTAAAAATTTAAAAACCGATAAAAAACCATTAACACCGATAGTCAAAACTACGTCGTTTTACCTTACACTATATATATTATTTTTCTACTTATTATTTTCTATTTTCCAATTTCCACCTTCACAATTTCACATTACTCATTCACAGTCACGGCAATGCCCTAGACCTAGAAGTCGACGAGACGACTCACGACGGCGCCGCTCTTCTTCTCCTTCGCCTTCGCCGCATAGATCCAGTCCATTCGTTCAACAATCGAAGACCTCTTGCTCCATTCGCCTTCGCCGCTCTTCTTCTCCTTCTTCTCCTTCGCCTTCGCCGCATAGATCCAAGCCTCCCTCAAATCCGACGAGCTCCATTGATTCCGGCGACCAAGAAGGTAATTTCCGACGAGCCTTTTCTTTTTCCATGAAATTAAATGTGTAATACATTCTTATTTTGATCTTTACCATGAATTAAATGTGTAATACATTCTTATTTTGATGTTGTGTCACAATCAGTTACGGGTAGCGTTGATTAGCAGAGTTTCAGAAACACGATAAGCGTTTTTCATTGAGGCTCTGGGTTAAAATTTTAAAAGCTTCCCGGTAGCAAATGATTTGTATCATAGTTTGTTCTTGTTTATGTTCTTAATTGTAAGTTGAGTTCTTGTTAGTATAAATTAATAGCTGATAAAGCCTGATTGAATTCGGGTTTTTTCTTAGTTGTTTTTAGTTTCTTGATCATCTTCTTGTTAATTTCCAAGTAGAATATTTGTATATACAACAAATTATGGGTATAGCCTGATAAATTGTATTGGTATTTTCTTATATTGGTTCTTCATGTTCTTGTACTTGTGCCAGTCTAATGCCAACTGAAGCATTTAGGGGATAAGCTTTAGTGGCTGATTGTAGCTCAAATGAGTATTTGGGCGATTAGTTCTGACGGTTTTCGACTTGTGTAGCCCCAAATCTCTCAAATTAAATGTGTAATACATTCTTAGTAGATATGTTCTTATATGTTGTGTCAAATGTAGAAATATTCCAGTTTATTGCATGTTGATGTTGTTGTTATTGTTGTTTCTGTAGATGGAACCCATTGATGTTGAAATTACGGATGCAAGCCAGAATCAGGAGATACCAGTTGAAGAACAAAAGCGTAATGAGGAGGAAAGGAAAGCAATGAAGAAAAAGATGGGAATGAGGAAGGCACTGCGATAAGGGGAAGGGGCAAAGGGCTAAGAGATCAATGGTATGGCAACATTTTACTTATGTACAAGGTGCAACAACTGCAAAATGTCCTTACTGCCATTTAGTTTTACAATGTCATTCTACTAGAGATGGGACCTCCAATTTGAAGAGTCATTTAGAACACTATTGTCCAAAGTCTCCTGTTTTGATAAGGAAGAAGGGAGATAAAAAAAATCAACAATAGGTTTTAAGCCCGTTGGGAAGGGGGAAGGTAGTTCCCTTACTACTCACTCTTTTAATCAAGAGAAGTGCAAAAGGGCACTCTCTAGAATGTGCATAAAAGATAATAGGCCTTTCAGTATTGTCGATGATGAAGGGTTTAGGGAATACACTTGGCAATTAAATCCAATGTTTACAATCCCATCTCGGTGGACTGTAGCTAGAGATTGTTTGAGGATTTACAGGGAGGAGGCTGCAGTTTTAAAGAAGCTTTTAAAAAATCAAACTGTTTCTCTTACAACTGATACTTGGTCATCTGTTCAAAATATCAATTATATGTGTCTTACAAAGGTATCGGGTTGATGATGATTGGGTTTTAATGAAAAGAATTTTGAACTTTTGTCTAATAACTAATCATAGAGGTGAAACAATTGGAAAGTTGGTTTATGCATGCTTACAAAAATGGGGTATTGATCGGGTTTTCACTTTGTGTGTGGATAACGCTTCTTCAAATGATGGGGCTATTCGATATTTGAAAACTAGGCTTAGAGGTCCTAATGCCATACTCGATTGTAAGTACATGCATTTAAGATGTTGTGCACATATTATAAATCTTGTTGTGAGAGACGGGTTAGAGGAGCAAAATGTGTCCATCTCAAGAATAAGAAATGCTGTGAGGTATGTTAGGTCATCACCGGCTAGAGGTGCAAGGTTTAGGGAATGCGTTGATAAAGCTAAAGTTGATTGTAAGAAGAAACCTTGTCTTGATGTTGAAACTAGATGGAATTCTACCTACCTTATGTTAGAAAGCAGTGTGAGGTACAATAAAGCTTTTGATAGGATGAACTGGTAGATGACCATTTCTTGGGATACTTTGATGTTGATGATGAAGAGGAAGAGAGTGGTACAAGAAAGAGAAAGAGAAAAGAAAAAGTTTGGGGCGCTCCAAATCAAGAGGATTGGGATAATGCAAATCATTTCATTGAGTATTTGAGTGTCTTCTACAACGTAACCAACTTGATATCGGGGTCTAAGTTTGTCACTTCTAACTTGTTTTTTGGTGAACTCGTAACAATGCATGCAACCATATCACAAATGTGCTTGGATAGGGACTTGGCAAAGAAAAAATGGCACTTTCGATGAAAGAAAAATATGACAAATATTGGGAGAATATGGATAATATGAACTTCTTGTTGCATGTGGCCGTTGTTTTAGATCCCCGCAATAAAATGTGCTTTCTTGGGTGGTGTTTGGGTCAAATTTATGGAGTTAATTCACCAAGGACTAAAGAAATGTGTGATAAAGTGGTTAGAACATTGAATGACTTGTTTGATCATTACAAAAGAAGAGATGAGGATTTGAAGGGTGGCAACAAGGAAGCCTCTTCATCTCTTTCAAATTTTGTTGGAGGTTCAACTTTTGTGGGAATTGGTGCTAGAGCTAATCTTGAATCAAGCTTCTTAAAATATTTGGAGGAGCAAGGAGGTATGAGCTATAAGTCGGAAGTTGAAATATATTTATCCGATGGAATGGAAAAGAGGGATGATAAATTTGATATTTTGAATTGGTGGAAAATTAATTCTACAAAGTTTCCTATCCTATCTCAAGTGGCTAGACATGTTTTGGGGATGCCTATCTCCACCGTTGCTTCGGAGTCCGCATTTAGCACCGGTGGTAGGGTCATTGATCCATTTAGGAGCTCTCTTACTCCTCAAACCGCCGAAGCTTTAATTTGCACCCAAGATTGGATTCGCTCTACACCCGCCGATCTCGAGTTTCCGGATGTGTATGCCAAGGCTATGGAGGAATTGCAAGAGAAGCTAGAGAAACTCGAAACTGGTAAAATATATTTGATTTATTTGGTATTTTTTTTTAATGAGTTTGCTTTACTATTGATATATTCTATCATTTGTAATTTCAGATGAATTTGGAGGTGGACCAAAGTTCTTCGAGCCGTCCGTGGTCGAGGATTGATTGAAAATTGGTATGGTATATGTTTCTGTTTCTGTTTTTTGTTTTTGTTTCTGTGAACTGATGCAATCCACCAGTTTCTGTTTCTGTTTTTTTGTTTTTGTTTCTGGTATGGTGCTTAAATAGGCTCAAGATGAACACTTCTCCTTCCTCCAACCCCTGTACTGATCCCATAATTATTTTTATCTACTATACATATCATATGATCTATCTGAATGAACACTTCTCCTTCCTCAAGATGAACACTTCTCCTTCCTCCAACCCCTGTACTGAACACTTCTCCTTTCTCCTTGCTTTACTGTTTTTTGTTTTTGTTTCTGTGAACTGATGCAATCCACCAGTTTCTGTTTCTGTCAAAGTATATTTCCTACTATCTAGAACTAAGATACATTGGAAACAAATCATACACTTCAAATATGATAGGAGTCATGGTTTAGAAGTAGATTTATAATATATCAGTTTCAATTGATTGATCAAGTTCAATCATGATTTTTAAGTCTTAACAATCATTATATGCTGTGATGTTTTGTTCAACACTTCATTTTCCACTGCTTTTGCAGTTATTAAAATGAGGACAATGCAAGAGATTATGCAAGACAAATATAAACGATTTTTTTTTTGAAGAGTTGAAGAGTTTTTGAAGAGTTGAAGAGGTCTCTTTTGAAGTGTTGAAGAAGAGAAGAATTTTACATTTGTAATTCTCCTTATGTTTAACATGTGGATGGATGAATTTAACTTTTTAATATTTTGATTATCATTTCAAACATCATACTTTTAAGCTTAATATGGATGAATGTTATTTTTATGGATGAATATTATTTTTATATGTGTTTTTTTTTTTTTTTTTTTTGTGTTGTGTCGTTGAATGTCAAAATCTCATTTATATGGGCTGGTTTATATGCTTGGCCCAACAAAGCCCAACAAAAGTTTAAGGATGCCCAAACAAGGCCCATTAAAGCCCACCAATCCATTAAGACACCGAACCAAACCGATATCACACCGAAACCGTTAACACCGAACCATTAAGAAACCGAAGTTAATGGTTTTGATTTACCCAAAACCGATAGTTATTGGTTTGGTGTCGGTTTTATCCTAAAACCGATCCAAACCGATCCGTGCTCACCCCTACTGGGTTTCGATATGATCCAATTGTAGGAACCCTTACTGGTGGCGCTATAGGGTTCTTCGTCATGCATCGCCTTGAAAATAACTACCAGGTTCAGTAATTCTTGTCAAATTTAACCCAATTTCGTTTCACAGATTTTGGGGATTTCCAAATATCTCATTAAATATGGATTTGTGCAGGAGAAGTGGCATGAAGGATTAAAGAAGAGAGCGAGGCTTTTGCGTTTTGTGATTTTGAATGACAGGGTAGAGTGATTTTGAATGCCAGGGTACTTTATTTTGAATGCCAGTCCAAGGTTTTTAGAATGTCAGTCCATATTTTTTTGAATATCAGTAAAAATAATTATCAGTGTTTTTGAGTGCCAGTGTATGTGTTTTTGAGTGCCAGTGCATGTGTTTTTGAATGCCAGTGCATGTGTGTTTTGAATGCCAGTGCTTGTATTTTTAAGAGCCAGCAAAAATATTAGTGTAACAAAGTGCCAGTGTTAGTGTAACAGAGTGCCAGTGTGAAGAGTGTCAGTTCATATTTATAAAAGTGCCCGTGTAAAAAGCGCCAGTGTCAGTTTAACAAAGTGTCAGTGCCAGTTTACACTGGCACTTTATTAAACTGGTACTGTCACTTTTTTCACTGACACTTTTGTTACACATGTACTGGCACTTTATCACACTGGCACTTTATTTAACTGGCACTGGCACAAACGGGAAAACACAAAACACGTTTTTTCTAAGTGCAAAAAAAAAAAACGTATTTTTTTATAAGACCAACTCATAATATTTACATTTTATTTATTTGGAAAAAAAAAAGTAGAATTATACTAGTGTTAGTGTACGGATAAATATTAATTTAGAAGGAATGAATTTATTTTCACAATTTTACTTGCTAACAAAGGAAACCATCTATCTATATACTCCCTCCGTCCCATCAAAACTGATATCAAATTTCTGGGCACGCGAATTAAGAAAAAGTAAGAGAGAAAAAAAGTTAAAGAAAATGTTGTGAGTATGAAGAATTAAATAGGAGAGAGAATGAGTGGAAGAAATAGTTAAGAGAGAGAATGTTGTGAGTGTAAAAGTGAAATAGGAGAAAGAATGAGTGAGGTAAATAGTAAATATTCTCTTCCATTTTGGGAAGTATCAATTTGGCTAGAACGAACCAAAAAGGAAATAAGTATCAGTTTTGGTGGGACGGAGGGAGTATAATATATATATAATATAAATGACATCCCTCCTTACTACAATATAATGAACAGTATCAAGTGTCAAATTTTTCATTTTGTCCTTACTAAATTGTCACTTTTTCATTTTACCCTTTAAATTTTTTTTTTTTAAATTAAAAAAAAATTTATTAAAAAAAAAAAAAACACGTTGGACACGGGTTTTACTAGTGTTCAATACGTGTCCCCTCTCTCTCACTCTCACTCTCACACACACACAAACAAACACACACACACACAACTTTACTTGCTCTCTTTCTCTCTTCAAATCATTTCTAAAACGAACCTCTCAAATCATATCGAAATTCCAACTTTCCTCTTCTTCAGTCATCTCAATTCAAAATTCAAAATTAAACATCAATCCAATCCTTCTACACACAGTAATTCATGGGCGCTTCTCAGAGTCGCGAAGGTCTCGATCTCTCCGACTATGACTCCGATGATTCCGATCAGTACAAAGACAATGATGAACAAGATGAAAACTATGAAGACGCCCAAGAAACCCAACCCGCTCCGGCCAAAACCATCGACGATCTCGACTCCAAATTGAAAGCCCTCAAGCTCAAATACGCTTCCCCATCAACGCCTAGCTTACCCAACGCTGTTAAGCTTTATCTTCATGTCGGCGGCAACACTCCCAAAGCCAAGTGGATCGTTTCCGACAAACTCACTTCCTACAAATTCGTCAAAACCAACAAACTGGAAGATGAGGACGACGAAGATGATGATGATGATGAATTGGAAGGCGGGGGATACTGGATTTTGAAAGTGGGTTCCAAAATTCGAGCTAGGGTTTCGACGGATTTGCAATTGAAGATGTTCGGCGATCAGCGTAGAGTTGATTTCGTTGACCGTGGTGTTTGGGCTTTGAAATTCTTCAAAGACGAAGAGTATCGTGAATTTGTCACCCAGTTTCAGAATTGTTTGTTTGAGAATGTGTATAATTTGAAGGCTACTGAGGCGAACAAGATTAAGGTTTATGGGAAGGATTTTATTGGTTGGGCTCAGCCTGAGGCGGCCGACGATTCACTGTGGGAGAGGGAAGAAGAAGCTATGTGGAAAAGTCCTGGGAAAACTCCGATGAGGGGTAATCAGGATCTTTTGGAGGAGTTTGAGGAAGCCTCAACTGGTGGAGGGATACAGAGTTTGGCATTAGGTGCATTGGATAATAGTTTCTTAGTGAACAATTCTGGTGTTCAGGTTGTTAAGAATTTCAGCCATGGAATCCATGGGAAGGGTGTGTATGTGAAGTTTGATGATGGAGGTAAAAGGGGTGGTTCTAGTCTGCAAGATTCAACTCCGAAGAAAGCTCTTTTGATGAGGGGGGAGACGAATATGATGCTCATGAGGCCCGGAACAGATGGGAAGCCACATTCTAAAGGGGTGAATCAATTGGACATTGAAACAGGAAGAATCGTAACTGAATGGAAGTTTGACAAGGATGGAACTGATATTAAGATGAGGGATATTACTAATGATACTAAGGGGTCACAATTGGATCCATCTGAGTCGACGTTCTTGGGGTTGGATGATAATGCATTGTGCCAGTGGGATATGAGGGATAAGAAAGGAGTTGTTCAAACTATTGCTAGTTCTAAGTCGCCAGTGTTGAATTGGACTCAGGGACATCAATTCTCTCGAGGGACTAATTTTCAGTGTTTTGCAACAACTGGTGATGGTTCTATTGTTGTTGGATCGCTTGATGGGAAGATTAGGTTGTATTCCTCAACTTCTATGAGGATGGCCAAGACTGCTTTCCCTGGGCTTGGTTCGCCTATTACACATGTTGATGTTACATATGATGGGAGATGGATATTGGGCACTACTGATACTTATCTGATCCTTATATGTTCTCTTTTCACCGACAAAGATGGGAAAACAAAGACTGGGTTTAATGGTCGAATGGGGAACAAAATTCCAGCACCAAGATTGTTGAAGCTGACGCCCGTGGATTCGCATATGGCTGGAGCGGATAATAAGTTCCATGGTGGCCGGTTCTCGTGGGTAAGATACTATTTATCTCTAGCTTTCATACCTTTTTTAAGCTTTGTCTTTGGATTTTATTTGATAGAAGGTTTACATGTTTATGTCTCAAGCATCATTAATGGCTTAAAAGCATGGAGTAATACGAGTATCCCATAAATATATACTCTGTAGAAGATTTACTTGTAGGGCTGACAATAAACCAATAGTCATATTTGTGAATTCCTATTGAAGTTAGCTTGCATGTTTGCCACAATGTTTCTAAAGGTTTGAGGTATACCGTATATGGTTACATTTTTACCATATCTAGTCATTTTCTAATCCTTCCTATGTCATGAGTATGCCTTTTGACTTGTCAATGGACATAAGCAGTTTATTGTCTCTGATAGTATCTTTGTTTCCATTACATAGATAGTTTTTGTTTTCCTCTAGCTGCATTGGAATATGGTTTCCCAGCTTGTTTAGCTTTACTCAATCATCTGATGAGGAACTTAACACACGATCTGTTTTGCGGTCAGATGGATTTCTTGCTATTAAGAGTCATTGTAACTAATAAAACAATAACCCAAGTAGATTTACGGATCTTATCTTTCCACATGCTATATTGACAGAATCATGCTCTGACAATCAAGAGCACAAAAAAGCTATATTTATATGTGTTATTATGCTTAGCAGCACTAGTTGTGCTAGTGTTTCTCTTAACGCCTTTAAAACTTGCTTCTGATGCATATGCAATAAGGTGGACCTACTGGAACCTGTTCCTTGTGGATGTCTATTGCTAAGTCCTCCTTGACAGAGATTTAAGATACCCAGAAAACTGAAATCTGAATACTTAGTCGACCTCGAAGGCAAAGTAGTATAGATTATACTCTCTATAATTTCTTGAGTAGGTGGTGATCTTATGGTTGCTAGACTGAATTGGTTGCTTGTAGTAGCAAAATTTTGCATTCTCGTACTTGGTTTTGAGTTCTGCCATGTTGAATCACGTACTCCTACCTTTATGTATATGATGAGGTATTATCACTTATGATGTCTGTGCCAAAAGTTGGTAACGTTTTAGGCGAGTCTACGGATCCTGAAATTCTTTTGTTGAATCCGACCTTTGGACACGTACCCGAACTCAACCCTTTACCCCAGTCCTTGTTACATAGGGTTTTGAATATAATATCTCTATGAACTCTTTAGTTATATTATGGAGATCAAATCTCTGGCGCCACTTTTATGTACTGGATTATGTACCACTAGTGATCCAACAATTATGCATCATTGATGACATCACTGGCGATAACCATTACCTGTTATGATGTGGTATTCTGTTTAGTACCAAGTTTGATTTTATTGAACCTCATTTTGTTAAATTATGTTTGTCATTATTTCAGGTAACTGAAAGTGGAAAACAAGAGCGTCACTTGGTTGCGACAGTGGGAAAATTCAGCGTAATATGGAGTTTTGAACAAGTGAGGAATAGTGGGCATCACTGCTACTTGAATCAACAAGGTCTGAAGAGTTGCTATTGTTATAAACTGGCTCTGAGGGACGAGTCAATTATCGAGAGTCAGTTTATGCATGACAATTTCGCTGTCAAAAGCTCCTCTCCAGAAGCTCCACTGGTTGTGGCAACCCCAATGAAAGTTACTTCTATAAGCATGTCTGGAGGAAAGAAAAGATGATAGACTTGGAGACATGGTCAGATCTTCTGCCTGAACAGATCTTATTATTTCCCCTTGTCTATTGATTCTGTAGATGATGTTGTTGTTGTTTTTGTTTTTTTTTTTCAGGTATGACAATTGGTTTGGTTTGTGTAAAGATAGGAAGGTTGAAGCATTTCTGGTTTATATGATGATACTTGTGTTGGTGTGAGCCTTTGGTCTATTTCTTTTTATCTGACTTTTGACATAAATGGTACGTTGGAAATTAGTTGTCGGAGTTTTACAACTTCTTACAATTAATTATTCACTTTATAATTGTTACAACTCGATTTATAAGTTTGTGTAAATTGATATATTGGATGAACGATTAAAAAACCAAATAAATTAATGTCATGTACGCATAATATTTTAGGAAGATCTTTTCACATGACATGGAATTGGAAGGGTCCCTATGTCTTTTTATCAATGTTGTTTATCTAAAATAGTATCTTATTCTCTCTCTACTATCAAATTCTATATAAAAACCTTCCCTCCCCTCCTCCCCATCCCTCACTCATCCCTCTATGTCGCCCCAACCCCACTCCTCTCTCCTTAGCCACACCTCTCTCTCTCTCTCTCTCTCTCTCTCTCTCTCTCTCTCTCCCTCCTCACGGTCCCGACTTCTCGCTTCTTCCTCGAATACGCCCCAACACTATTTCAACTCCAAATCGCCTCTCCACCTAGAACCGACTATGAGGGTGTGCAAAGTGCGTCACCGCTCAGAGTACCCAAATTTGAAAGGGCCCATTTTTTTAAAAAAATAAATAAATACTATTTCTTTCCTGATTTGAGGTTTTAAGTTGCTTTATTATCTAAAATGTTCAATAAGACCTATTTGCCATTATAAAAAAAAAAAAGCTCTCTACCCACTTGCGCTCTCATACTTCACTATTCATAATTACAATTTTTTTTTATTATTACACGTGTCAAGTCAAACTAATAACATTAAATCATTACGTATGAAGTAATAAATAAAATATACCATTGTGGGAAAATGAATGTTAAAACCATACCTTTCTCTCAAATAATTTGTTTTTAAATTAATAATTTTCAAAATGACAAACCTTTCAAACTATTGTCCAAAATGATCATTTTCATGAAACTCGATACATCGAGTAGCGAGTTTAGTATATTAAACATTGTAGTTAAATACAAATTACCTAAAATTACCAAATTATGTATTAATAAATTCGTTACACAGTGTAGCGATTTTAAAGGAACTCGATACTTGGTGTAACGATTTCAAGGGGAGAAGAGCTCGCCACATTGTGTAGCGAGTTTAATCGGGTCAGATAAGGTTTCAAATTGGGGATCGGTGAATTACACATGTTTCAACGGGTGTTCTGGGCATTTGAGATTTGTATTGAAGTTTTTTCTAATTGTCGACCTGTCATTTTTGTTGATGGTACATTCCTTCATGGTAGATATAAAGGGGTAATACTGATTGCCATGGGTGTTGACACCCAAGACATTATACTTAATCTTGCATTTGATGTTGTTGAAAAAGAGGATTGGGTGAACTGTGTTGGTTTTTATATCTTGTTTACAGACATATTATAAATAGTCGTGAATTATGCTTGATATCAGACCGTAATCACGACATTTTTAACACTATAGCGAAAGATACATGGTGGCCACATGAGCATAATCGATATTGCTTGAGACATATGAGAGCGAATTTCTTGGATAATTATAGAAGGACTGATTTGAAGTATATGTTTTGGAGAGCGGGTAAAGCAAGTCAAAATAGTAAATTGAAATATACATTAGAGAGTATCCATTTAATTAACCCTGAGGCAATTAAATGGTTTGTTAATTTAGATGCCAGAAAATGAACATTGGCGCATGATGGTGGTTACAAATATGGCATTATGATTACTAACATGTGTTAGGTTTTTAATGGTGTTAGAAAGGAGCCCGTGGGATGCCAATAATAGCCATTGTTGAGAGTGTCTTTTACCGTTGTGTGGAGTACTTTCAATTAAGGCATGAGTTTTAACTTAATGCCTTAGAAGGTAATCCTGATAACCCAAACATCAATCTCATACACCAATTCAGCCAGAAAGTTGATTATCGATAACAGAAGAATAGTGAGAAAGGTATGATACATCAGGTTAGGATGTTCAACACTCATGAGACGGAGGTGTATCAAGTGACAACCGCACGTCGGGTGAAAAATGTGGAACTATCCAAATTGTCTAATTTAATGAGCGTACCTGCACATGTGGTGAATGTGTTGAATATCACATGTGTTGTTTCCATCTTCTTGCATTTTGCCAAACACAATATCTTGACGGTCGTTCTTTCATTTCTTCATTTTACACTGTTAGGGAATACTACAAGACATGTAAGGAAACATTTGAATCAATCCACCATGGGGACTATTGAGATGTGGATGGTTTGGTACCATATTTTTCCCTAAATCCAACCTTCGACGTGCTGCGAAGTCCGGATGGCCTATATCAAGGCGCTTTCGAAACTGTATAGACATTCAAGCAGATAAACAAAAGACTCAGTGCTCAACATGCAAACAAGAATGTAACAATCATCGTAGATGCCCAACCAATAGGGAGTAGAATGTTTTTCATGTAATTTATATTGGACTTTTTACAAAAAAGTCACTGAAAAAGTCGAGATTTACAAAAAAAAAAACTTGTAAATCCCGTTTCTACAAAATAATACTCCATTAACTATGGAATTTACAAATAACTTCACTCTCTTACCTCGGAGGGGATTATAACTTTCTGTAATTCCTCGCAGGTCCTCCTTTATAAACCTAGTTTCTAAATTTTTCATAACAGGCGGCGCATAATTTTCTCTTCTCTGCGAGATTCCGATGGCGATTTTTTTTCATATTTCAAATTCGCTTTAAATTTCAATCTAATCGTTGATATTTTTTGATTTCCAATTCAATCTGAGTATTTCTAAGCTCATTGTCATCGATTATCACTTTGATTTCCAGATATGAAGTGATTTATTCTGAATCTCAAGTAGAACAAAGGTATGTTTATTTAGATTCACAAATTAACTCTCATTCTTCATAGAGAATTCGTGGTTTTCTGAATCATATTGTATTCGATTATAATTTGTCTGAATTTCTATAATCATTTATCATTTTTGTTTACTGCTTTGTAATGTTTTTTTTTGTTTTGTGTATGCAGCTTTCATCTCATTGCAATGGATTCTTTGGTATTGTTTTTGTTCAAGCATGAAGGCTTGACTGTTATAGGCAACTTTAATCAGTTTGCTTCTTATGATTCTATAGTTGAGTTTGTATGTTCACGTTGGGAGTCATTGAATAGGGATAATCTCTCTTTGTTTTATGTTTTACCTGGGAACATAAAATGTGTACTTGATAGCGAAGATGATTACAAGAACATGGGTATAATGGTTGTGCGTAGTGGCATCAAATCTATGGATATTCAGGTTAAAAGAAAGGGTGAGCTTATTTGTGCAAATAATTCTTCAACGTCTGCCATTTTTTGTGGAACTACATCTAATGAGGTTGAATACAGTAGCAATAATGGTTGTCTTGATCTTGCTGTGAATTTTTTGTGGAACTACATATAATTACATAAAAAAAATAAGAACATCACGTTTTATACATACATTAAAGGATGAAAAGCTAGACGAAAAACATGAAGAAATTAATATATCAAATACGTGGGGGTCTAGCCAACAAGTGACTAGAACCCAAACTTGTACATGAAAGATTACATTTTGTACAATATAAGATATACCTAAGTAAGAATAGAGTGGGTGTGCTTCCTTTGCTTCCAAGAGAAGGCTTTTTTTGATGTGTATTTTGAGAGTGTTTGATAGAATTTGTGTTTGAGCGTGTTTTGATTGAGTTTGAGGGATTTTTAGAAGTTGTTTTTGTAGTGGTCTATGAAGGTTAGATGGTGGAGATGTGGTCTAGATGTAGTGGTGATGTGGTGGTTTAAATAAAGGATGAGATGTAATGAAGTTCTAGGATAGGATAAATGGAGGAAGACCCCTTTTCTCCTTATGTAGAACCGGGCAAGGAGGGAGTAATGAGCTGGTCCTTTAGCTTTTTGGGGACTTATAGTTGGGAAAACCAAATGTGAAAGAAACTCATGTTTACTCCATTTTAAAACAATAATGTCATTTGATTTAATCCAAACATTGCCTTGGTTTGCATTGACAGTTCCAAAGGATGCTTTGGTTTGTGCCTTTGTTTGTTGCATTAAAATTCACTCATTGTTTGGTTTCGCAATTGCTCTGATGCTTGCGCCATCCTGTTCCAATTGTCTGTGGGCTTAACATGAAAATTGCTTGAAATAATATTGCGGTCGTAAAAGTATATCTGAAATATGTTAGGGAGCAAGGAATAACATAATAATATTTTAAAGGCATAAATTGGTCAATAATGGACTAGTTCGGTATCTCGGGCCTTGATCCGGGGTCTCGAGGTCCATTTTTCGAGATATATGTCTATTTCCTCGATTTTTTGTCCCGATTATGAATTTGGACTCGGTTTTTTCAAATTGTGCATCGATAAGGCAAATGGCATTCCCGACTCCAAGTGACCAAATCAAGGTTCTAGGTCAGTTATGAGGATTTAGACCAATTAAAAGGGTTTGTCGGGGGGTGCAAGATCGAGGTATCTACACAAACTCTTCAAAACACGATCCAAAAAGTGCCACTCTATCCTCTCTGAGAGGCACCCTCGACATCCATATGGCCTGTCCCTGATAGCAATAAGTCGGAGCTTGCCGATCTCTATATGGTTGTCATACCACCTATCCTCGATGAGCTTCGCCAACTGATCACGATATCCCAGCAGGTTATGTGCTGTAACCTGCTTGTGATATAACGGTCCAGTCCACATGAAATTTCAAATAAAGAAAAATTATAACAACAGTTGAAAAAACTACAACGACGAGAAAATAAAGTATGATATATGTATACCTGCATCTCAATGGCATGTCGCCTTGAGCCATATCATCATTTCGCCTTCGAGATCGCGGCTGCGTGCATAAAACATTTCCCATGCCCAAATCTATATCCATAAAATATATATCAAATATTATACATAATGTTGATAATTTGAAATCAAAATTAAACCCAACATCATAATGCACATTAAAATGAGATAATCATACCTGCAAAACATTGAGAAATCCACCGCACTGGCTAGTAGAAAGGGCAGTCGCACTACAAAGTTCTCGATATAGAAAAGCCAAAGAAGCACTACCCCCGCTATATATCCAGATCCTCGAAATATCTCTAAGCAGTGACAAATAGTACAACTTCACCTTGTTGTTCGTACGATCAGGCAGCATAGTAGACCCAAAGGCTAGCATGATATATGCCCGCATATACATATCAATCACGTCATGGGGGAATCATCAGGGAGGTTATAAAAATGAGGAAATTGAGTCATAATCCACTTAAGCTTCAGTCTACTCCCATCAATATCTCCGGGAGGTGGGACATCGCCTAAAAAGTCCTGACATAATAACCGCCAATTTGGAACCGTTGGGATGTCAGCGTCAGTAATAGCGTCCCCATCAATCGGCAATCTGAAAATAGTGTCAATATCCTCCAAGGTACTGGTCATTTCACAAATCAGGAGGTGGAATGAATGGGTATCCGCGCCATCTCTCAATCAATGACTCTAGAAACCCAAAATCACACTGAATTCTACCTATATAAAGAATTCCCGTAAATCCACTCTCGGCTAACCACGACAATATCCTCGGAGCTAATTTATCCGGCAAGGAGGCATCACGCCGAAATGAAAGCGGAATTGCAACTTCCTGTCCTGCCTACATATATCAAGCTTTATGGTTGTCATGTGAAGTCAAAACAGTGTTATCTAAAGACACATGATCAATTAAGTTGTTATTCATCTATTTCAACAAAAAAATGCATTTTAAAATCAAATAAATATATAAAATGTGTATCGCTGTACATTCGTTTCTCCAGGGTATCAATCTCGACCTGCTTACTCCCACATGCCGCCCGTGCGGGGTTGACTTATCTCGCACGCCTCTTTCCGCCCCGAGTCATGGCCCACAGATACATATTTGGCCCATTTTTACACGCACTAGGCCCATTAAGGTGTGTTGGGCTCGAATTCTCGTTAGGGCCGTACATCGCATAGGTTTTCGTGCCCCTCCATAAATAACCACAATAAAGGGGAGGGAATTTCAAAAATTAGAAAGTCATTTAATTTCTTAAAAATTCCCAAATGCCTCTTCATCTCCATAATGTCCCTTCGTCTTCACAACGCTAAGGTCAGTCCCTAGTCTCTCACTTTTAACTTTTCAGTTACTCAACCTCCATTTTCTCTCTGTTTTTCCGGTGAGCCATTTCCTGAGAGAGCCCTTGTTCCTCCCTAATTTCACCATTTTCACCGTGTGTTTCCCATATTTCCTTGATCTACTCACGATTTTGGTTGCAATCCTTTGATTTGGGGCTTTCCAGGTGTACTTTTGGTCATTTTCTTCACATTCTTGAAGTTTCCGGCCAACATCCGGCCAAGTTCACCGTCTCCGTCAGTTTCCTTGAATTTTCCCAGGTAAACGCTTGATTTCTCGCATTTTCTTACTTTTCGCTTTTTGCTTCCATCTTTTGCTATCTCACATCATGGCGAGAACCAAGTGTTGTGCTAGAGAAATTAGATTTGGTCAAATTTTGAACACGGGGGGATACTATAGGGTTGACATGGGGGTATGGGCTAGGATCCCGTGCGAGGACCTCAATGCTATGCTCATGCGACATGATGCTGAGGCCTCCGTTCTGGATGCCTTAGAAATTAGGGTTCCTCCCTTCTTGTACAAATCTGCACCCATGCAACCTTCCATAATACTTTTGAGTTATGCTCGCACATTTGCGCTTTTTACCATTCCCGCTTTGATTCTAATTTTTCTGACACTGACTATCCCGCAGCCCCCAATTTACGTAGTCGTCGCTTCTATAAACAGGTTCGTTCCAGCTCCAGCGAGAGGAGCGACATGTCTTCTACCAATTCCACCTCCAGCCATGATGTCTCAGATACTCTTGCCGCGGAGGCATCATCCCAACCCCAGGTTTCTTCTGATCAACTCCTTGTTACCAATGCGGCGACAACTAGCACTTCTTCTTCTGACCTCCAAACCCCCTTGCATGCTAAATTCGGCATCAATCACAACATTTATCACATCGATCCTTACAATGGCGACTTGAACCTTACCGTCATGCGACAACGAACGGACGGGGTTGCCGCATATGTCTCGCAATTGGAAGCCGACCTTAGGTTTCCCTTAGACCCATTTATCTGCGCCTTTCTTCATAAGGCTCAAGCCGCTATAGTGGACCTTCACCCCAATGTTTTCTGCGTTCTGGTTAGCTATATTGTTATTTGTAGGGCCCTAAAACATGAACCGTCTATCCCGCTTTTTGTTCATTTCTTCGAAGGATACACTGAAGTCTCTCAGTGGGAAGGAGTAACCGAAAAACTTTTATCCATTAAGTACAGGAAATCGAAGATCCTTACTCCCCTTCCTGGTAAAGTACATAATTGGCAGTCCAAGCCACTGTTCATAACTTCTCGAATTGGGTGGTCGCATTCTGGCGGCGACTTGAGAGAAATCATTCCGAAAATCGAAACCAAAAAAGCTTTAGTGTCTGGGGATACCTGCCTCATGGAACGAATCCTCAAAGTTCTCGCTGATGCGTCTGACACTGGCCTTGCCCTATTTTCATGGCGAGAAATTATTTCCAGCCCCTCTCTTCTGCGAGAATTTGGCTTTCCTGACTTTTCTTTTCCAACTGACGAATCCCGTGTAACAATCGTTCATACTCCTTCTTATCCCGGATGGGACATCCACTCCAAAGATCGCTTAGGCTCCGAATGTGGACCTTGCCAGCGGGAAGATCGCTGTTGCAACGCTATGTATGAAGTATACAGTATGAATTCTCGCCTCAAGCTATCTATTGTTTACTTTATTCAACGCATTTAAGTCACCTATTCCATGCAATTGAACAACTTTTCCCTTTGATTTTCGCAGAATTTAGAACAATGTCGCTGGCTCAACGTCGAGATGCTCTAGCCAACATGGATGGCCGCCGCAAAAGGTTGGCTGATGCCCGACAAGCCGCCCTCAGCCAAACTGCCGAGAAAGCAATCCCGATCTCAATTCATGGCGATGACTCCGACGCCATAGCCAAAGAAAAAGTCGCTGCCGCTGCGGAAAAAGCTGTTGGGAAAGCCATTGTTGAACATTCCCGCAAGCCACCTAAACCCAAGACCCCGGCACGAGGAACTGGTCTCAACTTAAGGGATGAAGAGGAGATTGAAGGCGAGGTTGCACAAGATCAAGAAATGGATCCCCCAGGTACTGATGTCGCGGCGACAACTAAATCCATTGAGCAAATCCGAAGTCCATATTCCCGCCCCCTGAAACGATCTCGCCCTACTGACGACACTCCCTCTGAACACACAGGACCCATTTCCGCTTATACTGGTCCTTCTGATCCTCATGTCGCAAGCTGGCTTAAGCCCGACTTTCAAATGCCCACTGATGAGGCTAGCCTGCTGGAACTTAGCCGCGAAATCGGCGATGTGCCTGACCTTCCTGACTTAGATGTTCGCTCTGCCAATCAGGACTACAACATTCTCGGCAGTGGCATCATTCAGCGGTCTTGCGTGCCACAAAGGGTTAGGGAGTACGAGAACCTCAATGAAGATTATGCCGCGAATGATGCAGGCTTTCATCTCGCCGGGGTAAGTCATACTTTACCGCCTCATTTTCATTTCATTTCTCGCTTTCTCCTAACTATTTCTCCTATTCTCAACAGATTTCAAGCATTCTATATGGCTTAAGGAACCGATGTAGCAAGGTCTCCATCGAATTGGAAAACCGCGAGAAAGATCTTAAGCGGGTCCGCTCCGAGAGGGAGAAAATTAAGAAAAAGTTTCAGGATCGGGAACAATACATTGCTACTCTTCAGGAAGATAAAACCAAACTCGAACAGACTGAAAAAGATCTCCGCCGCGAGATGGAGGCCCAACGGCTCAAATTTGAAGAACAACACAAGCTCTTGGCAGCAGATCTGGCGGCCACCATAAAAAACGATCTCAACAACAAAATTGTGATTGCTCAACTTCAGGCCACAATAAAGGAGAACAAAGAAAAAGCTGAGGTGGAGGCCATGGACCTATACGATAAATCCCTTATTCACTTTATGCGTGCCGCGGCGGCAAGCTCTAGCGACATACCAGCTATCACCCATGACTTAATTGCTAAATGGGGATCTGAAACCATTTATAGCGATTTTTGTCGCTTGGGTCATAGCTTGGTACCATACGACAGTGATGAGCTCGCAGAGCTAGCCGCCAAAGATCAACTCCTTGGAAAACCTGTCTGGAAAGTTCCCGCTTTGGCCAACCCTGACGCCCTTACTCTTTGGACCGACCTAATTAGCGAGAAAGCTCAAGCACACAAGCGAGCTAAAGAAGACGCCCAAGCCGCGAAATCTGCTCAAGCCGCACCAGATACCCCAGCCACCTCCGGCGATAACCTTGATGGTCCTGCTTCGTGAACAAATTTCTCTTTGAAACAATATTTTATTTGCATTTGAATTTGGGTTTGTACTAAACAATTTTACCTTTCGGTATTTTAACTGTTTCTTTTTGCTTTGGATGTCGCGGTTTGCGGCTTGACATTAACAATTCACCTTTTGGGAAGCCGCAGTATGCGATTTCTGTACTTGTTCCTGTTGGGTTTTATGGGTCTATGCGCAGCGGAATTAACATCTAATAACACAAAACCCAAGAGCCCTAAGATCTGTTCTATACAATTAAATTGAATTCCTATGAGATAGAATTTTACCAACCTTAAACGCTTTCCTTTCTTGAGCTATCGAACAATTATCAATGTGATTTCGAATCACAAACTTCGATCTTCAAGACTTGAATCTTTAGATTGCTTTGGAAAATTTGAACTCTAGGCCTTGATCGTCGTACGAGCGAAGACCCTCTAGTAGTATCCACACTTTAGAATGAACCAAGAACAGTTCTTGAGAATTGCTAGATTCTTAAACCTATGGAAGAAATATTGAGAAACTTTTGTTGTGATTTTTCCTTAGAAAATTCGGCTAGGCTATTAGGGTTTACAGACTTCTTATTTATACTACATTAGTATAGGTATTTGTTTCCTAATAGTATTAGGAAATTGTCTGTCAAACCGCCTCAGACTCATCCTGTCGCGCGACCACAGGCAGCCTATGGGCAAGTTGTGTCACGCGGCGACATAAGCCAATTGGCAAGGTCCGTCGCACGACCCAGTATGCCATATGAAGGAACTCTCAATAATTTCTTCCTTTGATTTAACTAATTCATTCTAGTTGTGTGTGACCCAATAGGATTATATTATGTTGGCAATGAGCCCGATCATATCGACCCTCATAAAACATAAGCGGACTCTAGCAAGCCATTATGCCTACCCAATTAATATAACGTAAGAGTTCACGTTTCCAATGGTACACTTCCATTTCTCTCTTTGTCTCACGATGTTATATTGAACACAAGTCATGGTCCACGTCAACTTGTATTTGTTCAATGCTTTCTCGATACTGAGTATAATGATAATCCAATCGAATTGGGGTATGTCCATACACTTTCATCATTATCACTCATTGAGGGGCCCAAGTAAAACATCTCTCTTTCGAGGGACAAAATCCATCTTGACTTATCATCCTTCCCATCATGAATCCGATCATGCCAAAGATAGCCTTTATAAATATCGTGTTAAGATATCGTTTGATTAAAATCAAACATGACTTTCATCATATGTAAGGTCATGATAATCTTAGGTCTAGGGACTAAATGAAGTGACCATATGAGATTTAATTATGACATTTGACCATGACATAAATCTCATACGGGTCAAATCCAGTCACTTGTTCTCTAACAAGTACCCATAAATTTTATGTGCATCTCTATGCATATAATCATAATATGATTATCCATTAACATTTATACTAATTATTCACTTAATAATTAGGGACGGAGATTATTACAATAAATATGCAAAATATATAATAATCAAATAATAAACATTCTCTATAATCAAGGATAAAGATGATACATAATGGTTTTAAGTTAAACATAAATAAAGCCTAGGGCATTACACCAACAATCTCCCACTTGCACTAGGCTCCATCTATGTATCGAATACTCGTGGACCTAACATGACCATCATGCTTCTGCCTGTGCGAGGGTCTTTGTAAGTGAATCCCTAATGTCATCATCAGTTGATACTTTGCATATTTTAACGTCTTCTCATTCTTTTATGAATTCTCGAAAAAGGTCTAAGTATGTGTTTGGATCATTGTTGTGACCTTGGTTCCATTGTTTAGCACAAATGAAACCATATTTATCACAACAAAGTTCCACCGATTAGTGATACTTGGAACATTTCCAAAACACTAAATGAACTTTTGATCCAAACTGCCTCTTTTAGCTACATCATATGTTGCTAAAATTCGGTCTTAGTAGTAGAGTCGGCTACAATTTTCTGCTTGGAATTCTTCCAATCAAAACTGCACCTCTAATAAGCATAAACACAAATCCTAATTTCGATTTTAAATTAACTTTGTCAATTTGGAAGCTAGCATCTATGTAACCCTTACAACAAGATTATCTTCCAACCTTTCAAATACCAAGAACGTATCCTTAGTTCTTTTTAAGTACTTAAGGATCATCTCGACTGCCATCCAATGGTTCTCAACACAGGATCAGATTGGTATCGACTTGTCATGCTTAGAGCATACGAGACGTCGGGTCTAGTACAAAATCATGGCATGACAGATCCAAATGTCGGAGCATATAGAACTTCATTCATTCCCTTTTGCTTATCAGTTGTCATAAGACAATGAGTATTGCTAAGAGAAACACCATGACCCATTGATAAGTTACTTTTCTTAGACTCTTCTAAGAACCTTGTCAATGTGAGTATTTTGACTCAAACCAATTTATCCTTTTAGATCTATCTCTATAGATCTTGATGCCAAGGATGTAAGCGGCTTCACCCATATCTTTCAATGAGAAACCTTTCCTTGACCAAGACTTGACAGTCTTAAGTGTCGGAACTTCATTTTTTCAATGAGTAAGATATCATTGTAATAAGACAATAGAAATAATACTATGCTCCCACTGAATTTCATGCATACACAAGATTCATCTTCGTACTTGATGAAATCAAACTCTTTGACCGATTCATCAAAATGAAGATTTCAATTCCTTGAAGCTTGCTTCAACCCATCTTATGGATCTTTGCAACATGCATACTTTATTAGAATTTCTCGGATCGACAAAACTTCGGGTTATGTACTATACACATTGTTGGGCCCTACATTTTTCAGTCAACTAGTTTTCAACTTGCATATAACATCTTGGTACTAACAACTTGAGTTGTCCTACTACATCTTGATCATCTTGCAGGTTGAATTATTGTTACGTTAATTCCTACTTTTCAGGGAACGTGTCAACAGAATAGAAGACTAATTCAATGACGTTTCTTCATTAAAGACTTCAGCAACGGATCATTATCTCCTCAATCAACAAAGTGGCGATAATATCTCAACAAGATCAACCTATTTTCTGAGATTGTAGGCTTAGATTTATCTTTGTAATTAGCCGTTATAAAGAGGTATAAAAGGGATAGAACACTGTTAATTCACACACGATCACTCTAGCATAAGCTCCCTTGTATACGCTCATAGTTCTGTAATCATCTAAATACTTAGTAAACTTTTGGTCAAGGCAGGTTCCTAAACCTCCCGGGGTTTTATGCCGACGAACAAGTTGTTCAAGGGCTTTCCCTAGTCAACAAATTCCTTGTGTTCATTTCTATTCAATCCAATAATCATTGTACTCTGATTCATATCTCTTTTGTCATTTTTCTTGTCATTGGAAACACTTGTTGAAATTTGACCAAAACAATTTGGTGCCGTCTGTGGGAAACTTTGATTATTTGCATAGAAATGACTAATCCGTCGTCCGGCAGTCAAGGTGAGAGGAGTCGGCCGCTTCCTATTTCCGGCATCCAAGGCAATCCATCTTTGAATTCGGAAGCTGTCAATTTGGAGCTAATGTCCAACATGGCCGATATGTTGAAGAAAGTGACTGACCGCTTGGATGCTCAGGAGCATACAAACACCATGATATTCAATTCCATTGATGCCATGCGTAAAGGGAAGCAAGCTAAGACTCAAGTATCTACCCCATTCTCACCTTTGTATCCTAGATCTCTGTTTGGTGCAGGTACAGGACCGAGTCATTTTGGAGATATCCCTATGTCCAGCACCTTGCCAGCAGAAAGCACAATCGTGACGTCCATTCCAATCACGCAACCAAGATTCAGCCTTACAGCTAGCCAACCTGTGTTGTCATCTTGCTACACCTATGCTACACCCTCGATGGGGCAAACAGGGAGTTTCTTTAATGCTTTTGATACTTCTGCACCTTAGTTTAATAATACTCCTCTTTTCGCAGAGAACCAACTTGTTAAGGAAATGCAGACCATAAAAGAGTTGCTTCGAAGTGTACCTGGAGTCAACTTGCCGTATCACCAAGTTTCTCCAACTTGTTATAACGAATCTCATTTTGTTCCAGCAATAGCTAATGTGGAGATCCCAAAGAAGTTTCTAGTCCCTCATATGAAGAAGTGTGATGGGAGCACCGATCCAGCAGAGCATGTGTTGCTGTATCAGGAATCGATGGATATTATAAGTATCCCCCCTATTTTTAAAGAAGCATGTTTTTGTAGGGGTTTTGGCTCAACTTTGTCAGGACCAGCCTTAAAGTGGCTAACAGGACTTCCTCTAAATTCTATTTCTTCTTATGCTCAACTTGTCAATATGTTTACTAATCAATTTTCGTGCAACAGGGCATTTGACAAGTTGACTAGTGACCTTTATAGAATTGTGCAACAGCCTAACGAAAGTCTTAAAGAATATTTGCACAGGTTTAACAAGGAGGCAGTGACTATACCCAACTTGGATATGTCCACAGCTAGGGAAGCATTCCGTATAGGCTTGAAGAAGAGCTCTCTATTTTATAATGAGTTGGTGATGACTCCTGCGAAACAACTTGAAGAAATCCGAACCAGAGCCTTGCGTTTCATCAGATTGGAGGATGACAGCCTGGCAATGGGGAAGTCAACTGGGAGGACCCCTACTCCTCTATTTGAGCCCTCAGACAGAAAATCAGATTCCCATCATTATAAATCTAACAGGGGAAAACCCCCTGTTAAATATGAATCTTCTAAAGTTCATTTTGTAGATGATGATCAAGATGAAGATGATAATGACTATCCTAAAATTTCTGATTACTGCTTTTCTGTGGACATTGCAGGAGTCCTTTGCGCCATGGAAAATCTTGGAGACAAAACAAGATGGCCTAAGAAGAGTGACAAGCCCACAACTTGGAAGGACAAGTCCAAGTGGTGCGCATTTCATGAGCATTTTGGGCATATCACTGAGAATTGTTTTGCCTTGAGGAAGAAGATTGCTCATCTATTATCCAAGGGTCTTCTTAAGGATTTGTTGGGTAAGAAGAGGGTCAGAAGTGAGTCCAAAGAGCCTGATTCAGGGGAGCAGTCCAGACCCGAGAAAGTTGCACCTCCCCCAGCCACCAAGGTAGTAAATGTTATTTCAGGTGGATCCCATATTTGTGGCACAACTTATTCTGCAGCCAAGCGTCATGCCAAGAGTTCTAAGGAGGATCAGTTAGAACTACCCTCAAGGTGTCGTGACTTCACAGATGGTCAAGTTATCTCCTTCGAAGATTAGGATAAGGACAACACGTTGGACCCCCACCATGATGGTCTAGTTGTTCAGGTGCAGATTGCTAATTGTGTGGTCAAGAGAATTCTGATTGATGGCGGCAGCTCAGTCAACATAATCTTCACTCATGCTCTTGAAGATATGGGCATTCCTTTGTCCGAAGTTGTGAAGAATTCGTCCGTACTGGTAGGGTTCAGTGGTGAAGTGAAGCAAACAGTCGGAGAAATCAAGTTGCCTATCTATTTGGAGGGTATGAATTCTATGGAAAGGTTCTGTGTGATTGAATGCTCTTCCTCGTACAATGTCATTTTGGGAAGACTTTGGATCCACAACATGAAGGCCGTGCCGTCAACTTATCACCAGTGCGTCAAATTTCCAACACCTTGGGGTGTGGCCAAGTTGAAGGGAAATCAACAGGCTTCTAAAGAGTGCTACAAGGTTAATATGAAAGCAAGTTCAGTCCCTCTTCAAGCATAGCAATTAAAGAAAAAGGCCCAGGATGTTCTTGAAGCAGTGGAGCATGAGACGAAAAGTATTTCTGCTGATGAGTCAAACCCTGAGGCCCAAGTGCAAGTTGGTACAGATCTTCCATCTAAAATTGAGGAGGAGCTGATTGAGTTCTTGAAGAGTTAGAAATGTTGTTTTGCGTGGAAGCATGAGGACATGACAGTAATAAGCAAGGACATTATTACTCACAAGTTGAACATTGATCCAACCATCCGTCCTGTCCACCAGAAAAGAAGAAAGTTTGCCCAGGAGCGGAACCAGATCATAAAGGACAAAGTTGAGAGGCTTTTAAAGTCCAAGATGATTAGGGAAGTTCAATACCCAAGGTGGTTAGCTAATGTTGTGGTGGTAGAAAAGAGGAACGACAAGTGGCGAGTATGCGTGGACTTCACAGACTTGAACAAGGCCTGCCCGAAAGATCCATTCCCTCTTCCTCATATTGATTCTCTAGTTGATGAGACAGCCGGCCACGATATCTTGACGTTCATGGATGCGTCCTCGGGATATCAGCAAATTCAAATGGAGCCTTCGTAATTAAGAGGATACCGCATTCATGACCCTCAAGGTATATATTGTTATATTTCTATGCCATTTGGTCTTAAAAATGCAGGGGCAACTTATCAGAGGCTGGTGAACAAGATGTTTAAAGATCAACTTGTCAAGACAATGGAAGTCTACATAGATGATATGGTAGTAAAGTCCAAGCATATTGAAGATCACGTGGAGCATCTTGCTAAGGCGTTCAACATCTTGAAAGCTTTCAACATGAAGCTTAATCCGGCAAAGTGCAATTTTGGTGTCAAAGCAGGAAAATTCTTGGGCTATATGGTGACTAAGAGAGGAATTGAAGCCATCCCGAATGTATCAAAGCTATTCTCAACTTGGAATCTCCTAAAAATATCAAAGACGTCCAAAGGTTAACAGGTAGAGTAGCTGCCCTAAATAGATTTATATCTAAATCATCTGATAAGTGCAGGTTATTCTACGAAGTGCTAAGAAAGAACAAACTCTTCCAATGGACTGACCAACATGAGGCAGCTTTTAAACAACTCAAAGAATACTTGATGATGGCACCCCTACTTTCCAAACCAGAACGTGGTGAGCACCTTTATTTATATTTAGCTGTATCTGAGAATGCAGTTAGTGCAGTGTTGGTGAAAGAAATCCAAGGTGAACAACATCCTGTTTATTATATAAGTAAGTCTTTACTAGATGCTGAAACGAGGTACTCTCATCTTGAAAAGTTAATTTTAGCCTTAACTACTGCTGCTACAAAACTACGTCATTGTTGTGGGTATTTTTCAGCATGATGACATCTTCAGTTGATCCTGCATATTAAGATGTCATTCCACTGTAAGTATTGTTTTAATATTCACTTATTTAATATTTCCTAATATATTTATTCTTATCTTCCAGTAATTAAGAGAGAAGAAATGCGGGATATTCTCCAGCACGTTCAACATACCTTCAACGGCTAGGGCGACTTGGTCTCACGGAGGTTGAAAGGATAAGCTTATATCCCGAGATTGTAGGAACCGTATTTGACTCCTTCATACTTATTTATATATAAGGGGAAATGGAGATGGAACACACAAAACTCTCAGGCGCACACACACTCTACGCACGAACTGATTGTAATCCTCTCCATTCTCTTCCAAAGTTGTACTCATAATCATCATAGTGAAACTTTTAAGGTTGGAGACCTAACTCCCGAGGTTTTTTCCAAAGAGGTTGTCACCTCCAAGGTTTTCCTCGTTAACAAATCGTGGTGTCATTATTACTTTTTCTTGCTTTTGTTCCATATAGTTGAATTCCATAGTTCCCTCCTTATTGTTCAATCCACACACTAAACAAAGTTAAGATTCAACTCTATTGTTTTTTCTACCAAAACAATTTGGCGCCCACCGAGGGGCCTCGTGGTTTATCGATTATTTGGATCATTTCCTAAGTAAATTCATTATGTCTGCACCCCCCAATGTGTCCGCCGTCGGCAAGAGTCCTGCCGTTGTTTCCACATCAGGAGGGAGAACCAGCTTGTTACCACCACCTCCTCAGACCGGACCTCAGCCAACTCAACCTACGAAGACTCCACAAAAGGGAACAACCTCTTCCAATGCAGATGCTGACATCCGAAGTATCCTGACCAGGTTGAATCAAAGGTTGGACCAGCAAGACAGCAATTCGAAGGTGCTGACCAATTCCATGATTAAGATGTAGAAAGATCAACAGCACATCGCGTCTTGGCTTGACAACATATCACCACTTGTAAGTGCTCCAATTTGAGCTTGTTAGAATTTTCGTTAGAAAATTAACGAAAGTTATAACATTTCTAACAATTCCTAACTATCCTAACATTTCTAACAAAGTGAGGGTAAAATGGGCATTGTTATTTAAGGTTAAACCTTAAAAAGAATCTCAAAAAGAAAAACAAAAGAAGAAAACCAAATATAGCAATCTTTGGAAACATAAACCTGGCTGTCTAATTTGAATTTCAAAAAGAAATATTCTTCTTGTCCAAAGCTGGAGCTGCATTTAATGAACAGTGCACGCTGCCTGGACCTGTCCGCGCGGATGAGATTGTCAATTTCAGAGGGCTATAAATTGAGCCCTCCAGTCACAAAAATAGAGGAAGAACACATTTTGCACCGAACCTCTGGCGAAATATAGAGAGAAAACAGTGAGAATTCACAAGAATTGTCACCTTTTTCTCTCCAATCTTTCCCAACTCATACTCATCCACTCACTCTCATATTAAAGCCCTAAACACTCATACACTCAAGCCAAACACTCAAGAACACAAGGAAGATTGGTAAACCCTCCTCTTCCTAACCCTAAATCTCATCCATGCATGCATCTTCAAACTACAAAATGTAGTTCTTTCATCTTCTTTCTCTAGATCTAAGAAGATCACCATGGAAGACCATCTCCATGGATGATCTTCTACAAAGATCAACATTATTTTCAAAGCTTTTCTTGCTTACTTGCAAAAATGCACTTTCAAAAACCTAAAAAACCATTTTCAAGCACTAAATCTTGATTTCAAAGGGTAAAATCCCCCTCCCCAAGCAAATGAAATGCTTAGTCCTAATGTACCCCAAGGATGGTTTGGTATAGTTGATTCACCACTAAAATGTCTAGTGATCACTAACCAAAACCTAGGGAAATGGGGACAAGCATGGATGCAAAACCCCCCCTTAAAATCATATTTTCTTTCTTGAGAAGTTGCTGTCCAGTAGCAATTTTCTCAGACCTCAGTCCATGGTCTTAATTTTTGGACACAGATGAACTTGGAATTTGGTGTTGACTACAAAATACTTTTTGTAGCCAACATCCAGAGATTTCCAGACATATTTTCACTTTATTTTTTGGGTGAGTAAAACTCCTCTTTTCAAATTTTCTTTCAGAGGCTAGTTCATCAGCTTCTGGGAATCCAGATCTCATATCTGAGGTTTCCAGAAGGTTTTGACCCCTCAAATCTTCTCCAAAATGGAAAATTCCTTCGCAAAAACTTTATTTAAGGTGTCTAGAACAACTTTCATTCTCTGAGTTTATCCAGATTATGAAGTTTTAAGACCCTTGAATCCCTTTTAAAATCAAAGGTCCACTGCCTTTTTCATTCTGGCAGAAATGGCTCTCAACTTCAAAAGGTCTTTTGAGTACCAAATCTCAATCCAAAAATCTTCCAAAAAATCATGGGATCAGTTTAAAGTCTTAAAAAGATATCCCAATTTTTACTTTTCTGAGTTTCAACTTATTTTGGCCAAAACACACACACACACACACACACACACAAATGATTTTCAGCTTGGAAGACTCGTTTTACGAGGCGCGTCGGGTGCACACTAACGTCCTTCCCGACGCGTAACATGACCTCCGAACCTAAATCTATGATCTCGGGCTTTTTTCAAAGTTTTGGCCCTCAAAATTAAAATGGCGTGGCGACTCCGTTTTTTTCCGGTTTTATTTGGTTTTTCAAAGAAACGCAAAAATCGAATTTTTCCCGCGAAATGGCAACACATCATCACAGTGGCGACTCGCCTGGGACTAAGCTTTTTAAAAAAAAAAATGGTATTTGGTATATTGGTGGAAACCACTAAATTTCCCGTTATCGCCTCCTAACACGAGTCGGGGATAAATTGTGGTCTAACAATCCCACGTACCGGTATCACCGTTTTCAAAAAAAAAAGCTTTTGAGGGTCAAGCTTCCGTCCCGGCTTTGAAAATCATTTTTTGTGTGTGTGTTGATTTTTGCACAGTTTTCATGTTGTTTTGGCCGCCTCGGAGAAAGTCAAAATTTTGACTGTCGGAATAACGTCCCTAACTGTCGGAATTTTCGTGCCTTCGTGCTTATGTGCTCATTAAAAATTTCAAAAAAAAAATTCAAAAAAAAAAAGAAAATTTTCAAAAAAAATCATGCATCATATTTTTAAGACACATAAAAAAAAAAATTTATTTTACTCAGAAAAAGAATATAGACTGCTTGCACACTACGCGCACGTGACCGTACACTGCACACTACGTCCTTAACCCGGGGAAATCCTTGTCGCGGTCCGTTTGGTCTTATTACGCCTCTCGGATGAGCACAGACTACCCAAACATCCCATGGAGCCTCGTGTCGACCACCATGCACTTGTCCGTGACACACTTTGTCCGAGACCCGGTTGGTTTTTAGTCCGGTCCGTGTCATGCCCCGTCCGTGTATAGACCTTTCCTTTCAAGCCTTTGTCGGCATACCGACTCAATATCTTTCGGGTCCCTAATCGCCGAAGTTCCGCCGGTTTTCCGCCGCAGACTTTGACCAAGATATTGACCGGCGCCTTGACTTCGGCTCGACCGGCACAAATTATACACCGACTCCCAAAGATTGACACCGAGTCATCAAGGATTAATGATTATTCCATGCCTAATTACGGCTTAACCGACGACAAGTCAAGATCAATCGTGGACGCTTATCGCTCCAAATCATGCCGTCTCTTCGTCGAGCCCTCTGACATGATCTTGACTTTTGACGTCGCCTTGTCCGTAATTTACATCGAATGCTCGTTAAGACTCGATTACCCGCCGACTTTTAGGATCGTTTTTCTTTCGGTCGGTGGGACCCGCTTGCTCTATAGGACCCTCGCCTGGGCCGTCCCACCCCGGGAGGTCGAAATACAGTGGAATACGAGGGGCTTATAGACGTAGTGACGGGGCCCACCGATCCAGAATCGTAGTAGTTTGCGAAAAGAAGAGTAATCTTTTCCAACCGATTAGGTTAATAAAACATGTTTTAAGTAAACGTGAACAAATAATCGCATGTTGCATGAGCCAAAAGCCCAAACACCTACCTTCCTTCCATTCCTGCACATCCGAACCTTTATGTCCTTTCCCCCGCAGCCTCCGCACAAAGCTTGGTTTCGGGCACCGGGTCACCGTTTAATCAGGGCTGGGAAGAGTCAAGCGCATCGTCGCCTCACCGTTTGTTCCGACTCCGGTTTCGTAATGTCCGCATCGCCCGGTAATGATGGGGATAACGTCACTCCACCTCCCGGACCCTCGCACAGAGCAACAAAGTGGAATCAGCTAGCGTAACGTATGAGGTTACGACAGAAGCACTAAACAAATGTACCTTATGGAGGCTATTAAGAGTCACTGCCGGCCGCCACCCTCAATCCCGATGGCACCTTCACCGTGGAAGAAGACGAGGATGCCAACCCCACTCTCGCCGCCCGATTACACCAGGATGCCGCCACCCACCTCCTATGGTGCCACTACCGTAACCCATGCTCCTCGATTTTCGGGGTCGCCCACCCCAACCACAGACCACCTGGATCTACAGAAACACCAGACAAATCAGTGGGGGCAAAATCGCACGGAATGTCTTCTCATGGTTGGGGCTATCTCGGAATGCCACAAATAATCGGGATCCCTCCTCGGGCCTGAACCGATCAATCCGGACCTCACAACAGAATGTACTGCGCTTCGGAATGCCGCCACAACTTGGTTCTCGGGCCATTCAGAGCCCTCCTCGTATCAGCACTAGTTCACCAAGCTCCTCACACAAATCCATTCCTTACTCAGACTTCTATGGGTTACCAAGCCTCCATCCCGGTGTCATCCGAATCTCCGTTTTTATTTGGACACAGATCTATCGAGCCGCTACCTCAAACTCCGAAGGGGAATGTTGCCTATCCTTCACCTGTGGCTGCCCTACCTGCAAGACTGAAAGAAAAAGGATATACGATGAGATGGAGGCTGATAGCCACAACTCTGTGGGCCATCCAAGGGATGAAATCGAAAAGCCGCCGAGTCCCGACAATAGCGACTCTTGTTGCATGATAACAATGAGCAAGGCCGGCCATGAGAGTGAATCGGAGGACGCCCTAGCTCTGTGGGCCATCCAAGGGGCGACAACACAACCCCAAACCCAAAAGCCTGTGACTTGGGAAGCAGTTATAAGGGCCGCCCAGGAAGGAGCCAAGATACTCAGCCCTCATCATGTCACTAGACTCCGTCAACCAATGGCCAATAGCCAAAAGGGCTCCCCATTCGACCCTAGCAAAGATTAAGAAATCCAGCCAAGAGACGACCACGAGGAAGTTAACTGTGACCCGATCTCGGCAGCATCTTCCAAGGAAATCCCAAGGCAGTATAAGAAGGCCACGTACCAAGCACCAAAAGAAGATCGTCGCCCTATGCTAAGACAACAAACCTGCACTCGAAAAGAGGATCCCGTGCTCACCCAAATAAGCAAACACAGCCAACATTTCCCTCTCGGTCTCTACTCACTTCGTCTTATCCCCATAAGTCAAGCCGGAAGAAAGCTCCGGCTCGCACTCTCGTGCCTATTGATGCTACTCCCGATGATGTGGTACACCGATTGGAAACATCCACTACGGGAACATAATCACTTTCACGTATCTCGACCTCCCTCAATTTGGGGCCGATCGTAATGAGCCTCTCTTCATCACAAACTGGATGAACGACGCCTCCCTCGGGTCCTGGTTGATAATGGGTCCGGAATGAACATTCTTCCAAAGCAAAGATCATGAGCTTACTTGATATCAAGACTACGTACTTGAAGCCTTCTTCTCTCACAAATAAAGCTTACGACTCAACATCCCGAGCCCCCTGAGTTGCTACTTTAGACCTCCTGGTTTGGACAGTAAATTGATACCTGTGGAATTCCGTGTTATCGACATCCCGATTACTTTCAATGCCCTCGTTAGGAAGACCTTGGCCGCACCAAGTCAAAGGGGTCGCCTCAAGCCTCCACCAAAGGTGTGAAATTGCCTCGAATGGGGATCCGACGACCATTTACTGGGATTTAGTCACTTTAGAGGGCACAGACACAGCGGAATACCTATTCTCGAAATCAAACATGATGAGGAAGGTCACATGCTAACGGGCTTCACGGTCGAGCCTCCCAAGGCCCAAGTGTGCAACATAGATCTGACGGTCACTCGGGATAAAATCCCACCGGTCTTGAAAATGATGAGAAAAATGAGCTATCTACCCGGCCTCGGTCTGGGGAAGCGCCAACAAGGAACTTTCAAACTCATCGAAGTAAAAGGACAAAATACTCGCCACGGCCCGGGATATGAGGCCTCCCCAAATGACACCGCAAAGGGAAAAAGATTTGAAGCCGCCACAGAAAAGTCCCGCCGACAATCCCAAATCTCTCCCCTTCACCCTAATTTGGCCGACTACTTTGTAAAGGGTCCCACACAACCAGGAAACATCACGAGCCCACTCCTACGGCAGATGGCTAAAGCTACAGGATAGCCTCAACAAGTTCAAGAACCAAGGCAAACCCGTCCGTAGAATGTTCCCGGACCTACCCAAGATACCGGGCTACCACCGCCATGAAAAGCGAGTATACCTTCAGAGGCGTGCCTCGACCCGGTGGAACAGCTCGAGAAGCTCACAACCACTATTCCTACCGCCCAGAAGATCCGAAACCCGAGTTCGAATTGACAAAGGCCAAAAGCTAAGGCCACGGAATTTCCCTCGGATGATCGGGATGGTCTCGTTATGCAAAGAATTGTTCGAAGAAGAAGTCCAGTGCGACCCGATTGATCTCTGGCTCACCCAAGAGATGATAGCAGCAATTGAGAAAGGAAAACAAAACAAGACAGCTTCCCGAGTCATGAGGCCACCAATAGCGATGCCGCTAAAGAATTGGGAAACTTTCTCGTGCCCGTCCGCGACCAAGGAAGAAATGATCACCAAGCTTGGATTGGTCCCCCGCCCTTTGTGTCAATCTAGGACAAGTCCTCCCAGCCTCTCTTTGTTAAGATCGAGTCTCTAGTGGTCGTCCGACGGCCTTACGCCCGAAGACTACGAGTCCGTAGCAAGCGCCGTACCCCTTTCGTTTTCAATGAAATGACGAACCTTTCTGAGTATCCCTTGATTGCCACTTTAACTAATGATGAATTAATTAATAAAAATTTTTTTTTTTTTAATAATAATTCATTAGATAAAGAAGCAGACACATTAAACAAAAAAAATCAAACAACAAAAAAATCTTTAAGGTGTTGTCCGGAAGAGGAAAATCGAGCCCAAGCCGCCGAAGAGATTTTGACGAGTGTGAATTTGGGAACTGCGGAAGAGCCTAAAGAGACGCAGATTGGTCATTTCTTCGAAGGAAGTGGAAAGGATGCTCTGCAAAGTTCTACAAAATCCTCAATTCAAATAAAGTTGCCCTCTTCATCAAAGAAAACATCATGTGCAGATACGGGTTGCCAGCCGAAATCATTTCAGATAATGGATCCCACTTCAAGGGGAATGTGAAAATCACCGGCGGAATTCCGAATAACCCGTCACAAGTCATCTCCTACAGCCCCAAACCAACGGAGCCGTCAAGCAAAGAAACAAGACTCGAAAATATCATCCTAAGATGGCCGTCCAAGGCGTAGATTGGCCCGAGAAGTTACACCTGGCACTCGGGCTACAGTAACATCGGGCCGAACGGCAATCGGGAAACACCTTTTGCTCCTCACATACGGAATGGAAGCCGTACTCCCAATCGAGCCGGAAATACCCTCGCTCCGTATACCGCCGGAAAGCCGATCAACGAGGTCGAATGGCTCCAGAGTCGCCATGACGAATTGGCCCTACTAGACGAACGCCGACCGAAGGCCATGGAACACATCCGAGCCTACCAAGGAAGGATGGCCGCAGCCTTCGACAAGAAGGTAAGGCATCGGGAGATCCGAGAAGGTGATCTCGCTTCTAAAAGAAAAGCCCCCAAACCGTATCAACCTCTCGGCAAATGGGAGCCTCGTATGGGTCGGGCCATATGTCGCCCGTAAGATCTTCTCCGGGAGGAGCCATGCAACTCGCACTCGACGGGAATCCCTTTGTACACCCAAAGGAATGGTGACAAGCCGCGCGTATACTACGCGTGAAAAAAAAACAAAAAAAAACAACAAAAAAGAGTGCTAAAGAAAGTAATACCCAACTAGGTTAGAAACCCGAAAAGGGCGGCCTAGGTAAAAAACCAAAAAAAAACAAAAAAACAAAACAAAAAAAAACAAAAAAAAAGAGTGCTAAAAAGAGTAATACCCAACTAGGTTAGAAACCCGAAAAGGGCGGCCTAGGTAAAAACAGGTTGCACCAAAAAAAAAAAAAAAAAAAAAAAAAAAAAAAAAAAAACAACAAAAAAAAGAGTGCTAAAAAGAGTAATACCCAACTAGGTTAGAAACCCGAAAAGGGCGTACCCTAGGTAAAAACAGGTTGCACCAAAAACAAAAACAAAAAAAAACAACAAAAAAAAGAGTGCTAAAAGAGTAATACCCAACTAGGTTAGAAACCCGAAAAGGGCAGCCTAGGTAAAAAACGAGGTTGCACCAAAAAAAAAAAACAAAAAAAAACAAAAAGAGTTCACCAAAGTTGAACTACGAAGACCCGAGCTCCTCAAAATGAGGGGAACGTAGGCAAATTGAAACGGTTCGGTCTAAAGCACAAATAAAAGCCATACTTTGGCATCAATACAATTGATCGTACCATGAAAGCGTCTCGAAAAACTCTAAAGCAATTCAAATATTCATTACAAGTTAAAGCTCTTTGATGAGTCTAAGCCCGATTCATTCCTACAACCGGCAACCTCGCTAAAGGAAAACTAAGATACATAATCAAACTAATGTGTCTGTCATGGCAAGAAAGGGATACTTGGGAAACCTCGTAGTCACTCCAAGCCACTCGCATCGGCCTCTCCCTTCTTCTTCCCCTCCGAGTCTTTCTCTTCGAACCGGAAAAATGTCGGTATTCCTCCTACCAAGCCTGCGTATAGGAGCAAATGGTCTATCAAACCGGCCTCTGTCGTGGCCTTAGTAGCCCTAGCGTCATCCCTCATCTCCTCGTAACCTAGCCGGTAACATAGAGCCCTCTCTCCTGTCTCTTGACGTAAGCCTCATAATCGCCACGCTGGTCTCCGCTCCCGCGTCATAAGGATTGGCCCTCGCCTCGGCCCTCCTCCTCTCGTAAACAGCCAGTGTCCTCCGCACCCACAATGGCCTCACGCCGTCCTCAAAATAGCCACCCGAGTCTCTCCTGCATGCCCTCGTACCAATCCAGTACCAAGTGGTCAAGAACACCGGTCTCGGACGCTCGAGAATAACCCGAGAAGGAAAGGCGTCATACCTCCATACTGGGAAAGAAATGGAAACACCGAGGATCATCCATGGAAACAGAGCCACCACCCCGGTGGCTACATCATCAAAGCCCTCCAAAGGAACTTGCTCCAAGCCAAACCTGTCTCAGACCAGAGCCGAATGTAGAAACCGGACCGAGAAAGCCCCTAAGCATAACCACATGGGACCCGCCCTCAAGCACTCGCGAGTCTCCACCCGCCAATGAGGCACCAACCATCTCGATATCTTCGCCCGGCGACCCGCCATCCAACGCTCCCACGAGCCCCGATCATCAAAATCTACATCAACACCTCTCCCGGCAAAAGTCCAAGGCCCGATCATATCGAGGTTTCCCGAAGAACCCCCAAACGCTCCATCAGCCACAGGGTCAAGAGGAACGGGCTGCCCCCGTGCATATACCGCCGTCCGGTAGCTAATCTGTCGAGAGCATGAAAAGTCTCCCCAAGAATCAAAGGAACGACAACATCCAGCAGAGACCGATGGCAGATCCCAAAGGAATAGACCATGAACAGGGTGCCAAACATACAAAGTGCAAAGGCATCCCAATAGGCATCATCCACCAAGCCTAGGCCCCTAAATCTGTCGGGAAGACCGGAAATATCGAAATGATCGGGACCGCGGATCATACCTTGCGCTTCCTCCGGGGAAAGATGAAGGAGGACGCACAATCTGTCAGCAAAAGAAGCCCCTCCGGGCAAAGGGACCGCTATCTCTTCCACCTCCGGACCTCCAAGCAAGGCCCGAAATTCTTCCACAGTCGGAACAATCTCGTTGAAGGAAAGGCAAAAGACATGCCTTCTAGTATCCCAAAACGAAGAAGAAGCTCTTAAGAGGTCATAATCCGGAACCAATTCTTTGAGAGACCACAAGCATCGTATCTTGTACCTTTCTTCAAAGAAGGACCTCCTCTCGTGCATAATCTCCCTACACCACTCCTTGAACTTTTCAAAGAACAAACATTTTCCTTTCTTTTGGACAATTTTGGAGAATTTTTGGCCATTTCCATGGTTTTCTCTCTTTCTCCCCGAAAATGGTCCGTTGGACCGGAGGTTGAAGAGGATATTTGAATTTGAAATAAAGCAAGACCAGTGTCCGGACCAAAATTAAAGGACACCGTCGTGATGTGGATTCTCCGCGCGGATGGGGGATTGCTTTCCCGAAAAAATCTCGCAATGTACCCAAGTCGCTACACCAAAAGAGGAATATTTCGTCCCGTTGCTCGAAACCCGTGCAAACCCTCCCCAAACCAAATTCATATACCAAACACCCTTGCAAAAAAAAAAAAAAAAAAAACCAAGGCTCATGCAACACGCATTCATATTGCATTGCATTCATAAAATAAAATCCTAAATTATTACATTCCAAAAAAAAGAGAGCGTGCATAAAAAAACAAACAAACATAAATAAAATCCTAAATTATTACATTCCAAAAAAAAAAAAGAGAGTGTGCATAAAAAAAAAAAAACAAACAAACATAAATAAAATCCTAAATTATTACATCCAAAAAAAAAATGTGCATAATCTGTACAAATCTAAATCTCAAAAAAAAAAATCATCAATCGGAGTCTCCCGGCGCCCGATGTCTCCCCGCCCCTCTTGCGACTCGGGCCCGCCTCCTCGGGAGCTCCCCGAAAATCTCGGGCTCGGGAATCGTCCTCGTCTCCAGAGAGAGGCTCGTCGGGACCAACCGGCACGCTACGATAGGGCAAGCCGAGATCTGCGAAAAAATCGTACCCGAAGGTGAAGGCGTCGACTCCCGCACGTACGAAGACGACTCCGCCATGCCGCCAAACGTGTCCTCGCCCGTGTGGATCCCCGAGAATGACGTGATCCGAAGGCGGTACCGCGCGGGGATCAAGGGAGAGGAGACAAAGGAGTCTCGAAGAAGTCTACGAGCGAATAGGGGAAGCTCTCCCGTCCGACGGGCGCCGCCGCGGTCGCCTCGCTCTAGCCTCGAGGAGCCCCGCAAGCGACCATCCTCCTGATGAATCTCTTGGCCCCGATCACTTTGCTTCGCGGCTTCTCGACGACCACCTCCGAAAACCGCACAAAAGCAAAAGCGTCAAAAAAGGAAGTGATGCTAAAGATGATGAAACAAAAGGAAGAAAAGAAGGGCGTAAGCGTAAAAGCCATACACTTCATACCCTGACGAGGCCGGAAAGCTCGTGGAAGTCGCTCGGGCCGAGGGATCGCACCCTTCAATCTGGACCCCGTCCCCGGATATAGGAAAAATCCGTCCGAGGGTACCGCGGGATCCCAAGCCCCTCCTATCCAAAACCCGAGGCATCCTCGGCCTCCTCAAGACGAACGTCGCATACGGCTCAATGTCGCACGAGAAGTCCGAGAAGTCTTGACACTCGGCGTAATCATCCCAGTCACGGACCGATCGCTCGGGTGCATCATATCGGCGGGAGGCTCCACCGGGTGTCCTCAAAGGCGAAGTTCACGCCATGTCGGCGCGTCACCCTCTCTCCCGTATAATATGCATCGCGAGTCGGACCCTCAAAATCCTCCGCCGCATTTGCCGTCCGGATCTCGGCGCCCTTCGGCTGCGCTACCTCAAAGCGATCCCAGTGGGAAAGAATATCATCCCCTCATCCGTCTCGGCCTCCCGTCAAAGGAAGGCAATCCGCGTACACGAGTCGTACGCCCCACTGGAGCTTATCTTCTCCCTAGCATGCTTGGACCAAGACCGCATGGCCGGATACGCCCGACGATACTCCGCCATTGCCGCCACACCGTGACGTGGAAAAACTCCAACGCCCATACCTGCGAAAGGTAAAAATCCAATCAATCCAGGGCAAATAAAAGTGTGTGCTCAAAAGAAGAGAGGGAAAGCACAAAGCGAGCTTATACCTCCAGGGCAAACTCGAAGCAAGACAAGAGCTCACAGCTCTTAAATTTGTACCTATCAAGAGCAAAATAAAGCTCGCCCGGCCCGGCCTCTCCCCACGAGACATCTCCGGCCGTCTCCATGTCCTCCAAGGACCTCGGCAAGGCAAAGACCGCCGTCCCCTCGGCATGTCCAAAGAGCGTGCTCGAGAAAGCAAACCACAAGAAGGCCACGGCAATCGATCGGCGCCTATCCTCTCCTCCCCACCTCATAACTCGCAATGGTCTCCACAATCTTGCCGTAGACCACGGCATACTCCATCCCCATCCCCTTTTTGGGAATAGGGGAAAATCCCGTAAGAGCACACTCAATCGGCATCGGCGTAGCCATCCCGCCACTCAATCTTTGCGTCCATTAAAGACAGCCCGCGATCGCTGCACGTAATCGGAGGCGCGTAATCGTAGCCTCGCCCCGGAAGAAGTGGAAGGTGTGGGTCGCGTCCCACCAAGCTGCGCTGAGCAAACATCAAGCCCTTGCTCTTAGGGAACTTGACCAGTCCCCTCAAGCACTCGACGAACTCCCAGAGCCCCGTCTCGACAACGATCTGTCTCGGACTCGGCAAAGCTCCTCGGCCCGCATCCGGAAGCCGGTCCCACAAGTCAATCACAGACTCCACCGATCCTCGAGTCTTCATCTTGTTCAGCTGCTCCGTCACAAAACGGTTTCCGCCCTGTAAAAAAAAAAGAGAAAATGTCAAAAAGATTGCATTTGCATTTACATTAAAAAAAAAAAAAAATTTCGACAGCATAACAGCATACAATGAGCATAGCCCCATTTTTCTCGCATGAAAGAAAACAATTTTCAGCAAGTCCCAATGCATTCATCAAAAAAAAAAAAAGATGCATTCCTACGGAAGTAAAAACTCCGTCCCACTTTTCAAAAAATGTATATCCTAAACATACATACATCTCATGTTGGCAAAATGCCCATTCTTTCCAAACAAAATGCATGCATTGCATCATCATTCATCAATATCAAAATTCAATTTCAAAAAAAAAAATCATCATCATCATCAACATGCAATATTCAATTTCAAAAAAAAAAATCAATCACAATTCTTCGAATTTTCACATGTAATTTTCGAATTGAAAAAAAAAAAAAATGTGGCAAAAATGCCAATTCTTTTTCCAAGCAAAGTGCACATTTTGGGTTACTCATATACTCATTACAACATGCAAAGCATCAAAATCAAAATTCAAAGCCAAGAATATCAATCATTCGAATTTTCAAAAAAATTTTTTTCAAAAAATCACCCAAAATTTTCAAACAAGAAATCAACAAAGGGATCAAAGGGTTTCAAAGTATACCGTTCGGAGATGCGGATCCGAAGCCCAATGTTGCCAAGCATCGGGGTAATGCTCCTCCTCAACCGATTGCGAAAGATTGTAATGCCTCCTCATCCGGACGAGCTCCAATCGCCTCTCCGCTACCGGGCCACGTCCTTGGCCTTGAAAAGCGCCTTCCCCGTGTTCCATTGCTCAAAAAATCGAAGAAATCGGAAGAATTTTGAAGCTTAAATGGCCAAAAATGGCGGATTTTGCAGTTTTTCCCTCTCTGCTCTCGACAATTTCAAAACTGAATGGGGAAGAAGAAAAGGGCGTTGGCCCTAATTAATACCCCTGGTTTTCAGTTCCTATCCGCGCGGATAGGATCGCAAGGGTCAAAATGACCCTTTTGCCCCTTAAAATTTCAGGACTCTGCAATTCAGTCCCCAACTTGATAGAGTTAACCAAAGTCAGCCCCTTGTCAAGAAAATCAGTCCCGGCAGTCAAACGTAAGACCGAGTGCCCTGAGAAAGATAACGAGATCCCGTATCTTTCATCAAAATTACCCCCTAAGCCAAACGTAAGACTCAGTGCCCTGAGAAAGATAACGAGATCCCGTATCTTTCATCAAAATTGCCCCCGCAAAGATAAACGTAAGACCGAGTGCCCCGAGAAAGATAACGGATCCCGTATCTTTCATCAAAATCACCCCTATAGCAAGAAAACGTAAGACCCGAGTGCCTCGAGAAAGATAACGAGATCCCGTGATCTTTCATCAAAATCTTCCCCGGCAAGAAACGTAAGACCGAAGGTGCCCCGAGAAAGATAACGGATCCCGTATCTTTCATCAAAATCTTCCCTAAGTAAAACGTAAGACCGAGTGCCCCGAGAAAGATAACGGATCCCGTATCTTTCATCAAAATCATCCCCCTAAGCAAAAACGTAAGACCGAGTGCCTGCCCCGAGAAAGATAACGAGATCCCGTATCTTTCATCAAAATCTCCCTAAAGCAAAACGTAAGACCGAGTGCCTCGAGAAAGATAACGAGATCCCGTATCTTTCATCAAAATCTTCCCCGGCAAGAAACGTAAGACCGAGTGCCCCGAGAAAGATAACGGATCCCGTATCTTTCATCAAAATCTTCCCTAAGCGAGAAACGTAAGACCGAGTGCCCAGAGAAAGATAACGAATCCCGTATCTTTCATCAAAATCATCCCCGGCGAGGAAAACGTAAGACCGAGTGCCCCGAGAAAGATAACGAGATCCCGTATCTTTCATCAAAATCTTCCCCGTGAGTAAACGTAAGACCGAGTGCCCCGAGAAAGATAACGAGATCCCGTATCTTTCATCAAAATCTTCCCTAAGCAGAAACGTAAGACCGAGTGACCCGAGAAAGATAACGAGATCCCGTATCTTTCATCAAAATTATCCCCTGTGCAAGAAACGTAAGACCGAGTGCCCCGAGAAAGATAACGAGATCCCGTATCTTTCATCAAAATCTTCCCTAAGCAGAAAAACGTAAGACCGAGTGCCCCGAGAAAGATAACGGATCCCGTATCTTTCATCAAAATCATCCAACTGATCAAACGTAAGACCAATTTCCCAGACGAATACGTCCGATTTTTTCTCAAAGGCTAACGAAATCCCCAAAGAAAGTTAACGGAATCCCAAAAGCCCAACGGAATACTCGGGTGAACGAAAGGGCTTCGATTCCCACTAGGGATACGTAGGTAGCCTATCATTAGGTCAGCCCTCACTGCGGCTCACCCTCTCCTTCGGCGGACGAAGTCCACCGAAAGGCCATTCCAAATTAAGGTCCGAGGCACCTAAAAAAGCCATCTCCAAGGTCCGAGGCACCTAAAAGCCATCTCCAAGGTCCGAGGCACCTAAAACGCCATCATCAAGGTCCGAGGCACCTAAAACGCCATCTTCAAGGTTCGAGGCACCTAAGACGCTATCGCTAGAAAGCGATAAATCGCAATCATCCCCAAAGAGACCGAAAATGGTCATTCCTATCCCAGCGGAGCGGATAGCCATCGACCGAAAATGGTCATTCCTATCCCCAACGGAGCGGATACCCATCGACCAAAAATGGTCATCTCTTATCCCCAAAGAGAAGTTTCTTTCCAAAGAACCGATCGTAGAACTCGCTCATCGGGTTCGAGGCACCTAAAACGCCATCATCTCCGTGGTCAAAGACCCGAACTACGATCGCTTGATTCCCATTCGGGATACGTAGGTAGCCTATCAATAGGTTCCCGGCCCACCCGATCACTCGATCATCCCGCCAAATATGGAGCCTTACTCTTATCGACGACCCCGCTTCCTTCGAAGCGCCGTCGCCGAGGGCCTACCGTAAGTGCTCCAATTTGAGCTTGTTAGAATTTTCGTTAGAAAATTAACGAAAGTTATAACATTTCTAACAATTCCTAACTATCCTAACATTTCTAACAAAGTGAGGGTAAAATGGGCATTGTTATTTAAGGTTAAACCTTAAAAAGAATCTCAAAAAGAAAAACAAAAGAAGAAAACCAAATATAGCAATCTTTGGAAACATAAAGCCCGGTTGTCTAATTTGAATTTCAAAAGAAATATTCTTCTTGTCCAAAGCCGGAGCCGCATTTAATGAACAAAGCACGCCGTTGCTGGACTCCGTCCGCGCGGATGAGATTGTCAACTTTCAGAGGGCTATAAATTGAGCCCTCCAAATACAAAAATAGAGGAAGAACACATTTTGCACCGAACCTCTGGCGAAATATAGAGAGAAAACAGTGAGAATTCACAAGAATTGTCACCTTTTTCTCTCCAATCTTTCCCAACTCATACTCACCCACTCACTCTCATATTAAAGCCCTAAACACTCCATACACTCAAGCCAAACACTCAAGAACACAAGGAAGATTGGTAAACCCTCCTCTTCCTAACCCTAAATCTCATCCATGCATGCATCTTCAAACTACAAAATGTAGTTCTTTCATCTTCTTTCTTCTAGATCTAAGAAGATCACCATGGAAGACCATCTCCATGGATGATCTTCTACAAAGATCAACATTATTTTCAAAGCTTTTCTTGCTTACTTGCAAAAATGCACTTTCAAAAACCTAAAAAACCATTTTCAAGCACTAAATCTTGATTTCAAAGGGTAAAATCCCCCTCCCCAAGCAAATGAAATGCTTAGTCCTAATGTACCCCAAGGATGGTTTGGTATAGTTGATTCACCACTAAAATGTCTAGTGATCACTAACCAAAACCTAGGAAATGGGGACAAGCATGGATGCAAAACCCCCTTAAAATCATATTTTCTTTCTTGAGAAGTTGCTGTCCAGTAGCAATTTTCTCAGACCTCAGTCCATGGTCTTAATTTTTGGACACAGATGAACTTGGAATTTGGTGTTGACTACAAAACACTTTTGTAGCCAACATCCAGAGCTTTCCAGACATATTTTCACTTTATTTTTTGGGTGAGTAAAACTCCTCTTTTCAAATTTTCTTTCAGAGGCTAGTTCATCAGCTTCTGGGAATCCAGATCTCATATCTGAGGTTTCCAGAAGGTTTTGACCCCTCAAATCTTCTCCAAAATGGAAAATTCCTTTGCACAAACTTTATTTAAGGTGTCTAGAACAACTTTCATTCTCTGAGTTTATCCAGATTATGAAGTTTTAAGACCCTTGAATCCCTTTCAAAATCAAAGGTCCACTGCCTTTTTCATTCTGGCAGAAATGGCTCTCAACTTCAAAAGGTCTTTTGAGTACCAAATCTCAATCCAAAAATCTTCCAAAAAATCATGGGATCAGTTTAAAGTCTTAAAAAGATATCCCAATTTTTACTTTTCTGAGTTTCAACTTATTTTGGCCAAAACACACATACACACACACACACACAAATGATTTTCAGCTTGGAAGACTCGTTTTACGAGGCGCGTCGGGTGCACACTAACGTCCTTCCCGACGCGTAACATGACCTCCGAACCTAAATCTCTAATCTCGGGCTTTTTTTCAAAGTTTTGGCCCTCAAAATTAAAATGGCGTGGCGACTCCGTTTTTTCCGGTTTTATTTGGTTTTTCAAAGAAACGCAAAAATCGAATTTTTCCCGCGAAATGGCAACACATCATCACACCACTGCGTGCAAGGGTTCTCAACTTTGACAACACCGGAGGATCTACATTTCAGAGTGAATTCATTCCAATGGGCAGTCTTCCTCAAACTCATCCGCTGACATCCTTAATGATGTCGACATCCTTGCCCGGGGACACCCCATTGACGCCATCTTCCGCAGGATTCACCCCGTTAATTCCATTCATTGACAACACTACTGTCACAACTACTACGGACAACTCTGGTTTGCTAAATAATCTTTTTAATAATGATAATTTCAATCGTATTCCTATGGCTGACCCTTTTGCGGGAAACCCACTAGCCAAACGGATGCGTGGATCTCGGAAGGCGATAATGAACGTGCCGGGCGTAACTCCTCCAATTCAACTTTGTGACTCAAAGCTGCTACAATCAATCCCGGTTTGTCCCAGCAATTGCAAATGTTGACATCCCAAAGCGTTTGAGTGTACCATCTATGAAGTTGTACGACGGCACCACGGACCCAGAGGAGCATGTCGCACACTATCAAGAAAAGATGGACATAATTCATATTCCTCTTCAATTCCGGGAGGCACAGCATGCGGGGATTTGGATCAACCACATGCTGGACCAGCCCTCAAATGGTTGATTAGGCAACCTCTAGGTTCAATTGGTTCTTACTCCCAACTTATCAACATGTTCTATAACCAATTCTCATGCAGTCGACAATTTGAAAGGTTGACAAGTGATCTCTACAATGTGACCCAGCAGCCTAATGAAACTCTAAAGGATTATGTCCACCGGTTCAATAAGGAAGTGCTAGAAATTCCCAATCTTGACATGTCGACTGACCACGAAGCATTCAAAATGGAAATTTGAAGAAAGATTCACGGTATTATCAAGATTTGGTGATGACTCCTTGTAAGCGGTTGGAAGAAGTCGGGAGCAGGGCAATGAGATTCATAAGGCGGAGGAAGACGAGGCTGCGAAGATCGAAGTCCTCATCCAAGATGTCGACATATGACAACCCCGACGAAAAGCGAATCGTCCCATCGCAGGAACCACCGTTCCAATCCTTATCCGAGAATTGACACTAGCAAAATTAACTCAATAGATGGTGAGGATGAAGATAACGATAATATACCTAACATTTCTGATTATTGTTTTTCTGTTGACATTTCAGGTATACTCTGTGCAATGGGCAACCTTGGGGACAAAGCCAGATGGCCAAAGAAGACGGACAAAGCCACAGGATGGCATGACAAATCAAAATGGTGCGCTTACCATGAAGACTTTGGACATGTTACTGAAGATTGCATAGCACTAAGGAAGGAGATCAGTTACTTGCTCTCGAAAGGACATCTTAAGGAGTTGCTGGGATCTAGGAAGAAGAAGGCTGAAAATGCGGAAGCTCCTCATGAAGCCGAAAGACCAGTCTCTCCCCCAGCATCAACGAAGGTGATCAATTTTATCAGCGGAGGTTCAGAAATATGTGGCCCATCCTATTCTGCAGCAAAGCGACATGCTAAAGAGTCAAAAGAGGAAAAGCCAGAAAGACAGCCCAGGATGTCGACACCCTGCCAGGATCCAATCACCTTTGATGAAAGCGATCGAGATAACTTGCTGGAACCCCATCACGACGGTCTAGTTATCTCCTTGCAGATCGCCAATTGTACAATCCGGCGCATACTGGTTGATGGGGGTAGCTCTGTAAATCTTATTATGTTGGGCACTCTTAAGGAAATGAACATCCCGAATCGAGAGATTATTAAGAAGTCCTCGATGCTTGGTAGGCTTCAGTGGGGAAGTCAAAGAAACGGTGGGAGAGATAAAGCTTCCTATATACTCGAAGGGCCTCAATACCATGGAATGGTTCTGCGTAATTGATTGTGCAACATCTTATAATGTCATTCTTGGAAGACCGTGGATTCATGGAATGAAGGCTGTACCCTCCACTTACCATCAGTGTGTCTAGTTTCCAACACCTTGGGGTGTCGCTAAGATTTACAGTGATCAACAGGTGGCCAAGGAATGTTATAAAACTTCAATGAAGGCATCGACATCTCCAAAACAAGCATAGCAATTACCGAGGAAAGTACGTGAAGTCCTGGAAGCTAGGGAGGATGATGTGAAAGAAGTATTGCTAGACCCTCACAACCCGGACATCAAAGTACTTATTGGCACTGACATCCCATCAGATATAGAAGAAAAGCTTGTGGATTTATTAAGAAGCAGAATAAAGAGTTTTGCTTGGAAACATGATGACATGACATGCATCAGCAAAGATGTCATCACTCACAAACTTAACGTAGATCCTAGCTTCAAACCAGTACACCAGAAACGTAGGAAGTTTGCAGAAACCAGAAACCAGATCATCAAGGAAGAGGTAGAGCGCCTACTCAAAGCCAACATGATACGAGAGGTCGATTATCCAAGATGGTTGGCAAACGTGGTTGTGGTAGAGAAGAGAAACGGGAAATGGCGAGTTTGTGTCGACTTCACCAGAGCTTAAACAAAGCATGTCCAAAAGATCCTTTTCCTTTGCCGCACATAGATTCGTTAGTTGATGCAACCTCAGGACATGAACTCCTCACATTCATGGACGCATCCTCGGGATTTCAACAAATTCGAGATGGAACCATCGACCAAGAGGACACCGCCTTCATAACACCCGCGAGGTATTTATTGTTATATTGCCATGCCTTTTGGACTAAAAATGCGGGTGCAACGTATCAAAGGCTCGTCAACAAGATGTTGAAAGATCAGATTGGGGACACAATGGGGGTATACAGCGACGACATGGTGGTAAAGTCCAAGAAAGCCGAAGACCACATAAGCAACCTCTCTCGAAGCCTTTGACATCTTGGGAATTTGTTTCAATATGAAACTAAATCCATTAAATGCAACTTTGGAATGAAGGCCGGGAAGTTCTTGGGTTACATGGTTACTAAAAGAGGCATTGAAGCCGCCCCGGAACAAATATGTGCTATTATCAACTGTCATCACCTCAATCTGTCAAGGACGTCCAAAGGTTGACGGGAAAGATTGCTTTGCACTTACAGATTCATTTCAAAATCCTCGGATCGATGCAAACCTTTCTACGACATCTTGAGGAAGAACAATAAGTTCCAATGGGAGGATCAACATGAAGAAGCCTTTCGGGAGCTCAAAACTTACTGTTAACACCTCCATTATTGGCCAAACCTCAAGAGGATGAACATCTTTACATCTACACAGCGGTATCAGAAGGTGCGAGTAAGTGCGATCTTGGTGACGAACGAGATGGTAATCGGCAACCCATCTACTATATAAGTAAGACACTCCTAGATGCGAGAGACCGGGTATTCTCATTTACAAAAATTAATTCTAGCTTTGATAAACTGCTTCTATTAAATTAAGGCACTACTTTGAAACCACATACTATAATTGTATGCACTAACTATCCTATTAAGAATGTTATGAGAAAACCGGAGATGTCGGGACGAATGGCGAAATGGTGCGTACAATTAAGCACATACGACATCAAATATGAGCCCGGAAGCGCAATAAAATCCCAAGCCCTAGGCGATTTTGTGGGCGATTTCGATCCAACCACTGCAACAAGTGGAATTGGAAGTACGGCAACTTCAAGATGATGACATCCTAAAAATTTGGACTCTCTACCGAGACGGTGCTTCTAACATGAGAGGTACGGAGTCTTGGAGTTGTACTAAAATCGCCACAAGGGGACATAATACCACAATCCATCGGTTGCGGTTTCAAGGCTACCAGCAATGAAGCGAGAATATGAGGCCTAATTGCGGGTTTAACGGCGGCCCGGGACTTAGATGTCGAAGCATATCCGGGTGTTCATGGATTCCTTGCTAATTGTTAACCACTACAACGGATCCTACGTAGCGAAAAATGCTAAGATGACGACATATTTGGAAATCGTAAAAATTCTTTCGGCCAAATTCAAATCATTTTCCTTAGAACAAATCACGAGAAGAAAATTCTCAGCGGATGCTCTTGCAAACTTGGGTTCGGCCTTCAAAAGCATTTCACAAACCAGTATCCCAATTGTGCATATTGACATCCCGACAATTGATCATCTTGAGATGTTCGCTCTAGATGTCGACATACCTTCTCCTCCGGCAACTTCTTGGACGGCTCCTATTATCAAGTATCTCTTAGATGATACGATCCCAGTGAGAGAAAAATGCTAGAGCATTCGGGGTAAGAGTATCTAAATATTTACTTATTGATAACCTCTTGTTTAGAAAATGCTCGCAGTCACTACTTAGATGTCTAGAAGCGAGATAGAGCCCATCGGGTTCTCAAGGAGCACGAAGGAGAATGTGGAAATCATACCGGGCGAGAGTCTACATACCAAGGCTCTTAGAATGGGCTATTTTTGGCCCACAATGAGAAAAGACGCTGTCGACTACGCAAAGAAATGTGATTCTGTCAACGGACATGGGGACATCTGCACCAACCGGTGAGCTACTACATCCTATCCTGTCACCATGGCCGTTTATGGTTTGGGGAATGGACATAGTAGGAAAATTGCCCATGGCACCGGGTGGAAGAGTATTTCTATTGGCTATGACAGACTACTTTTTCTAAATGGGTAGAAGGCGAGGCATATGTACAAGTTCGTGACAAAGAAGTTATATCTTTTATCAAAGAAACATATTCGGCCGATTTGGAATACCCTCGAAATAATTTGTGACAACGGCTCTCAATTCATTAGTAAGAGAACCCAAGATTTCTTGACATCTTGGGGAGTCAAGATGGTGACATCTTCACTGTTCACCCTCGAAGCCAATGGACAAGCGAGAATCTAGCAACAAAATAATCATAAGCAACTTAAAAAGGGCGGAACCGGAAGAGAAGGACGATGGGCGGAAAGAATTACCAATGGTTCTATGGGGTGACGAACGACATCTAAGAACGCTGCGGTCAAACCCCTATTCACTTGTATTTGGGGCCGAATCGGTTATCCCGGCGAAGTCCTTGTACCTCTTGCGGATACGAGTTTGTTAACGTATGAACATAACAAAGATATCTTGATACATGACTTAGATACCGTGGACGGGCGAGGGACATGGCCGAAGTTCGGATGGCGGCATATCAACGAGGGTAGCCAGATCTTATAACAAAAACGTAAGGATTAGAAGGTTTCAAGTAGGAGACTTAGTCCTACGAAAGGCATTCCAAAATACAAAGGAGCCCAATGCAGGCAAGCTTGCCCCAAAATGGGAAGGACCCTACCTAATAGATGCACAAGCCGGGAAAGGAGCATATCGCCGGCAACCTTGGATGGCCAAATGATACCGCGAAGTTGGAACGCCATTCATCTTAAAAGGTATTACATTTAAACAAAATTCCCCATGAACCCATCTTTTCCAGGTATGGATCGTCTTTTAATTTTTTTGCAACCTTTCTTTTTTCCTATGTACCTTTTTAATTCTTTACAAATCAAGATGTCGCTAACGTACTTTGTGGAGAGACGTCAACCTTAGTTGGCTTCCGTTTTTAACATGTTTTCGTCTTATGAGGTATTAACACATTTACATGGGGGCATGTCGAAAGCACGCAAAGAACAACGAATTCTCCTCCGTTAGAGACTGGCCATCTCTTCTTAAGTAAAGGTACACAATCCCTTCTAAGGTTTAAAGAGTTAATTA